>VUQS01077357.1:33194-46381 GCA_015108495.1 Heterochromis multidens
ATCCCCCCCTTCCCCCCCCCCCCCCCAAAAAAAAAAAAAAAAAAAAACTATTTTAGCTGAATCCAGTACAGAGTTTGTGGATATCATTTGAATATCAAAGCTTGCCAGAAGTGGAACAGAATCTGAAGCGTCTGCCAGCAGAAGAAACAAAACCTAATTAAAGCCCATAAAGTTTTGCAGATAGATGGGGAGGATATTTATTCTGAAGTTCAGACAGAGTCTCATTAGCACACAGCACACACAGTACACATACACATACTGACTGTACTCTTAATTTCACATTGTATTGTTTTGATTTGATGAAGAAGGGCTATACAGCAACAGTGCTTTTCTCTTTGTCACTGCCCAGATCTGTGCATAGTAACTGTCTGCTGTCCTGCTGTGCATCATGCAAAATTTGTAAAAAATATACAGGGCAGAAGTTGAGAATCTCACATTAAACATATCTTTCAATAGTATGGAGACCTCTTGATGCATGCTCAATAATCCAGGTAAAAGAATCCCAAAAAGTTGAATCTGTTCATCTGGACGTAGCGTTTTCAGTGGGAGAAACGTTTTGTCACCTCTGGTGACTTCTTCAGCCTCAGCTGACTGCAGGCTTCCCCAACCTTATAAACAATACATTTGCATAATGACCGAAACCAGCACCATTGACTAACAATGGGCCATGAGTCAGCTGAGACTGAAGAAGTCACCAGAAGTGACAAAACGTTTCTCCCACTGAAAACGCTACGTCTAGATGAACAGATTCAACTTTTTGGGAATAGTATGGAGAGTTTAAATATGTAAACTGATTGGGCCTTCGGGGTGTTTTGCTTCTGTTTTTTTTGGTACTTATCATTCTCTTTCTTCCTCAGTGCCTTCCAACTATTCATATGTACCCAATTAGTATGTAGAGAAATGTCTACAAAACCTCAAAGGCAAGTGTGATGCATCCTATGGTGCAGTGCCATTGAAAGCCAGTCACAGAAGAATTTCACAGACTTTTGCCTGTATTCCAGTTCTGTCAATGAAGAAATATATTTATGTGAATAAATATAACAAGAAAGCTGGAACTTTGGAAAAAAGCAAAATGTTTACCAGCTATTATGAGAACAGATGCTGAAATCCCTATACCAATTCCTGATCATCAGTATGCATATTAAAGGGCATTACTCAAAAAAACTTTAAATTTTAAGCTTCAGTGTCAATATGGCTGTGTTGCTTCACAGCAGGATGCACTGCTAATTTAAAGTAAAGGCTTACACCTGGAGTTCAGTCTCATTGCTCCTAGTACTTTGGATGGGTTGAATGCAGATAGTGTAATCTTAATGTCAGATTACCAGATTGCTGTAAAGTAATCCAATGTACGTGATAGCAGTTGCTGTAATCCCTCATAAGCCATATTTCTAACAAACTGAATATATTGCAACATTGGAAAAAATCAAGACATCATCAAATCTAATAATATATTTCACCACCGTGTACTTAGTCCAGGCTCTGGCAAACTCACTCTGTCTCATTCTAAAAAAAAAAAACAACCTTGTGCTGGCCACACAATAATGGGATCAACAGTGGAATCTAATATAATCACAGACACACAGGTCTCAGTGTTGGAACAGCTGAGACCTGCTCACAATGCAGCTGACAGTTGTCAGCAAAGAAGGTATTCGGAGAAATCAACCAGATGCTACAGACTGAAACGTGTGATAATGACACAGCAGCAGTTGTAGATTCTCACCAGCAGAGGGAAGCATGCACATGACAAACAACTTTCCTCGATAATGAAGTAGCTGTGACTGACAATTTCACTGTTGATTGAGCCATGGCTTGTTCTTTTTATACTTAACCGTCATGCCTGAAGCAGACTGAACAATATTTGGCAATTTGTGTAAAATTTGCTACATATTTATGCAGATGTATACACACAAATAATTCTATGAATTATTCAATATGCATATTCAATTAGTTATTGTCTTTTTTCAGAAATTATAGTGTAGTCTTTTGTTTTTTTAATTACACAGTACACTGATGTAAGTGGCTGCTGCATGCCTACAGTAATGTCATGAAACTAAAAAGGACAACAGATCCACAAATGGGTCTGAGATATATCGTTTAATGGTATGAATGACTTAATAAAAGGACAAGCCATAAATAACTGAGTCAAAATTAATAATATTCAACAGATAGGCCACCCAATGAACTACTAGTTAAAAGGCAAAGTAAGTGAGATGAAATAAACAGACAGTCTGCATGTGTACAGTGTGTGTAAAGAAGAAAAGAGGGAGGGAGGGAAGAGTGGACAAGTAGGGGGATGCTGGAAAAGTGAATGAACCAGAATAGACTTCTGCTGAGAAAAGAGTGAGAGGGTGGGGGAGAAGAGAAAAAAAACAGATCGAAGATGCCTCTGAGCAGACACATGGAGGACTCGTAGATGGAGAGGCTGCCTTTGCATGCAGAGTGATTAAAAAAGGGGGAGCGTTAACAGCGTACCTTGTTGCAGATGAGTCCTGTAGCGCTCGAATCGGAGGCAGACATGATTCTCCTGCCAGCGCTTGCTTCCCCCCATTGCAATGAAAAAGCGGAACCCTCCTCCCCTCAGCCCGTGGTAACAGTGGGGAGAGAGGGAGGTGCGCTCTGCCTAAGTGCTTCACCACCGCTGCTGCGCTGCCTCAACAGTCATTTCCTATACAAAATTGATGCCCTGACTGCAGCACTGTTGTGTACACGCCCGCATGCTGGTATTGCATACTTGCTTGCTTTAGCTTCGAGCCAGCCTTCATGTAAAAAAAAAAAAAAAAGGAGCTCTCTCTGATGGTCACTCCTCTTCTCTGCTCTCCCTTGGGTTACCCTACTGTGCCACAAATCTCATGCATCCCTCTCCAGCATCATATTCACAAGCCTTTCAGGTGTTTCTATACCTCTCTCTTATGTAAGTTCCTGTATTGGTTTTTCCTGGAGTGGTTTTTACTCTCTTAGTGCAGAGTATAATTTTTGACTGGGCACAGGGAGAACTTCCAAAAATAAGACAGAACAAAGACTAAACATGTAAGCCTTGATGAGTAAAAATAACAACGGCTGAGCAAGGAAAAGCTTAAAAATAGTCTGTAATTGTCATTCCTCTGCCAATTGGTATCTTCCCTTATTGCACATGAAAAGCAAAATGACAAAAACTCTGAAATGTGGAGGGTGTAAAGCTGTGGATGAAAGAGAGGTGGACATGTAGGAAACAGGAAGAGAAGACGAGAGGGGTGAGTAGGGCAGGGCTTGCCTGCCTGCCTGCCTGCCCTGCCCTGCACCATCCTCCTGACAGGAAGGTGATGCATGAGCCTATAGAACAGAATTGCAGCGGTGAGTCAGCAAGCAGCCATCCAGAGACCATCAGATGTCTTAATAAGCCAGAAAAGATGTCACTGTTGTAGAAGAAAGTCTTATCATTCCTGGCAAGCCAGGACTGGATGCCTGCTCTTCATGTTGCCCCAGGCACTGAAGACCCTAATTTGGGGTCCATTGTGCTGGCAGCATGCATGCTCTCTCATCCTCATTGAACTTTCGTTGCTTAAGAATGAAGAAAGTGCACTCTGCAAGGCTTTTAGCAAAAAATGTCCTGGGGCTATATTTCTGTGTGGCTTTTTACAAGCAGGCGAGCATATAAACACACACACAGACACACACATTATTAAAGTTATTGCAATAACTCTCTGATGCCTCTACAGAGAAGATATGGTAGCTATATTTCCATCATTAGGGCTGTGTGTAAAGCAGCCTCTGAGTGACGGCACCAAACAGTAATAAAGGGAGAGAGAGTTAGAAGGAATAAAAAAGAACAGAGAAAAAGAGGACTTGAAACAAACAGGGCAGCAAAAGAAAAATGGTAATTTGGACTACGCAGCAATAGAAAGAGAACATGTGAGTTTTCAATACATTTATAATGTCAAATCATTAGGCTGGTTTGCTACTCTTAATTCTTCGAGTTCTTTTTTTTTTAACCGAAATGGGAGGGATAGATTATGGGATTAACATGACAAGAAATGGTGAGAGAAACAAAAAATACAGAGATTTAAAAAAAAAAAAATTAAAAGAAAGAAACAGGCAGGGAAGAACACCGACTTATAGAACAACAAGACAAGAGATTAACAGAATATTTCTCTTGTTTGTTATTGTTTTGCTGTTCAGTTGCTCTAAATATGGCTCTCCTCTCCTTATACTTCCCCAACAGTGACTGGGGCTGGCAGCGGGGAGGAGATAGCTGAGGACTGTTAAAGTTCAATGAGTTTTGATGAATTCCTTCAAGAAAGAGTAAAGCAGATTTGAGAATGGCTCAGCTACATTCACTGAAGCCAGACAGACGATCTGAATATGAATGAGCCAAAATAAAAAACAAGAACAGCCAATGTACAACTGTATATGCACATGAGCACTGTCCCTGCAGTAAAGGTAGGTTCAATTTCTTTTTTTTTTTTTAACATTGTGCTGCAGTTGTACTTTATAATAGCAATTTTGTTCAGATTTCACATAAGCCAATCAAGACAATATATTTGTATATTTGTATATCTAGTTTGCATAGCTATTTTTTAAGCAGGTGCTGAAAATATAATAATATAGTTTTGGTAGTGACAAAATAGTTTTGGTTTTTTTTGTTTAATTCCTTGAGGGCGTAGTGTAGTGTTTTACACATTTGCCTAACAAGTAAAAGATCCTCGGTTAAATCCTGAGAGGAGACACAAATCCCTTGGATGCCTTGCATCAGGAAGTGCATTGAGTGTAAAAGTCTGCATAATCAAATATGCGGAGCTACCTGCTGTGGTGACCCCTTGTGAATAAAGGAGTACTGAAAGGAGTGTTGAGGGCATAAACACCTTTGTTTTTTTTTCAATCAATGCCATCCAAGTACAAGCTGAACCCAAAAAAGCAAAAAACATAGTTGAATATTAGATTTTAAACCAGATCAACGCAAATCCGGCAGTTTTTGATGCTCAGTACCACAAGCACAATTTCATCCGTATCCCAAGTATTAAAGTTTGGTACTCCGGGAGGCCTTTATTTTTATTTTTACTTGATTATCTTTGTTTTGTTTTTTTGTTTTATTTTATTGCTGAGCATGTCAAAGTTGTTCAACCATACTCTTATTCCGTAAACAAGCCGAGAAGTTCTGCACCGTCTGGGAACAAACGCCTAGAGTACTTCAGCACTTCAGAGAAAAGACTGTTCCAAATCTCCCCGACAAATATGGAGATTAACACATTGGAACTCTGCAGTCAACTGCTCATCTCTCAAGCCTTATAACTTGTGAAAAGGCACCTTACTTTCTGTGAGAAGTGTTAGCCGAGGCAGCAGTAGAGGGAAAGGTGGATCATTCAGAGAGAAATGCAACCAGAGTAGGGCAGAGTGGATCAATATGAGAGCCACCCAGATTGATACTCCATACTGTCCTTTGCGGCTCCAGCCTCCTCCTGCTCTAATGTTATCCCAGAATACTTTATCTTAGTCTTTAATAAGCCTCTGGCAAACCCTGCAGCCTATGAGGAAACACTTATTAAGAGCTGTTTTCTCAGCAATAACTCCACTCTTTAAGGAGACCAAAGAACAGAATACACCTTGCATTTGCCAGCTGCACGGAGAAGTGCTACGAATGCTACAATGACAATGTAAATATGTGACTAATCATGGATAGGTTTTGACAGTGAAGCTGGCATACAGTAGAGGAGCGGGACTCAGCAAGCATTGCCATGAATATCTTTCATCCACGCTGACAACTTGGCCTTGCCGGCTACACTGTTCATACTTAGACTTTCATCCCCCTGGGGATCCCTCAACCTGACTTCACCAAACTGCTTCAAAGCACAGAGAGGCTGAAGCTAACCCACATAAAGCTGTGTACCAACAGTGCAGCACAGAATTAAACAGAGCTGCATCCTTCATTAAATCAGATGTGTTTGTTAGAAGATGACCTGATTTAGGCTTTAGGTTTGAGTTGGGCCTAATTGGTGCGTCTTGACTAGTGCGCTGAGCATAACTGATTTCAGATTTATCAATATGTAATGCTGGCCTATATACTCATGCATTCCAGCTTTACATTGAAAAAATGTGTTCTCTTTCAATTTAAGCCTTAAACCTATTCAGTGAATGCACTGGTGTAGGTGAGGAAAGATTGAAGATGTCAGTTAACAAAAGTGAAGTAGATGGATATGAATGAGTTTTCTAGATTAAACCAGTCCTATGTATGCATGAAAGTGCATTGTAGGCTATTTTCTTGTATTTTATTAAGATAACAATGAGAACACTGGGGCACAGATTCTGGAGAGGAACTCAAAGAAGCTGGAACTGGAACCTTTGTGGTCCTCTCAGCATTGCTGGTTCATCAAATTTAATCATGGCATTGCACAGTGATGCATCAACACACACACACATATGCGTGTACACACAAACACACACACACACAAAGCACTTCTCTCCTCACGGGACAAGCTTTTAGTGCTCTGTCTCATGCAGTATTTAATTGACCCCACACAGGAAGCCTAGCGGTCCCAAATGCACTCCTTCCCCCCACCAACAGAGAAAGAAACGCTTGCGAGTATGCCCACAGCTTCCTACCACCACTCCTCTTTCACACAACTGCACTAAATGCCATTTTCTGCTTTAGCGCAACATTTCCACAGAAATGTGAGTGCTGAGGGTGAGCAATCTGGATATGCATCAAATCTGTTCACAGCGGTCAAATGTGGATAAAAATTCGGCCGTCCCCCACTTTTATAACTGCAAATAACTCCATTGCTCAAACTTTCAGTCAAAATTTAAAGAGGAAAGATTTTCCATTTTCTTCAAAGTCAGCCTAAATCTTTAATCATCTAAAAATCATACCTATTGTGAGATTTACAGCGCCTATCTTTGCAATCTGTGGCGAAGAATTTTAATGTAGAAGAGATAGCGGCATACTTACTCAGATAGAGGTAGGAGAGCACACTCCCCGTCTCTCTTGCTTGCTCTCTCTGCTAGGCAGTCATGGTGTGCTCTCTCTCTTGTGTAACACTGAAGTGTACTGTAGCGTGCTTGTAAGCAGTCTATCCCTCTCTCTTTCTTTACACCCCCCCTCCTCTCCTATTCTCCACCACTCAGTACACAACCCTTCTCTACGTCAGTGAAGCTCTCTATGCTCCACATAGCATCCTCTCTCCTCCTCCTTAGTCTTCCCTTCATCTCTACCTTGCCTGTCCAATGGGACATTGTATCATAAGCGCATGCTGGGTTCATTCAGAACTCCACCATGATGTTTAAGGTGACCATGTGATGCAACATTGGGTGCTACTGAATCTTACAGCAACAATCTGGGTAAAAATAGTTGGGATCCCTAGACGTGTCGTAGGCTCTCACAGGCAAAAGCCAAAGTGAAAGTTAATTATATCAAGTTTGATTTTTTTTGTCACTTTTCAGCATTTTTTTTTTTTTTTTTTACAAAAATACCATTGCCAAAACTTTTTGGGCACTCATCATACACTCGTACATGGTGGATGAACAAGTTATTCCAGAATTAAGTGCTGTTGTGAAGTTCTTCAAAGAACAAAAAAACATTTATGGATATCTGGAGATCACTTCTGTTTGGGTATCAGTGGAGTTGTAATGGAACTGTGTAAAATGACCCCAGAATAAAACTCCATTAAAACAAATAGCCACCCAAATGCCACCATAGGATGTAACTCTATCCTTCTGTACATTTTCTTATCCGCTAATCCAACTATCCCAGCTATCACAGGGCAAAAAGTGGGATACTTCCCAAACAGATTGGCAGTCCATCACATGGCTAGCAGAGAGACAGAAACCCACACACTCTTACATACACATCTTTAAAATCAAATATTAGCCCAACAAGCAGAGCCTTCTTGCAGGGCTAACCACTGCACCACAGTGCCGCCTTCTGTGTAACTCACAGAGAGAAAACCTCAAAGGGGAAAATCAAGCGTTTCTATAGTCCTATCACATTTTTCAGCCACTCTGGATTTGAACATGTCAAAAGCCAGAAGTTTAAAGACAGGAGAAAGTCTGATGGTGATGAGGGGGGTATGGGGCGATGTTCGACATGTGCAGGTGTCCCCGGTGTAGCCTGTGGTTCGCAGAGTGTGTTCTGTAGACGTCATGGATGGCTGTATTCTGACAGCTGCTTGGCTTTTGAGTGTGAGTGTTATGGTCATGTAAAGATGTGGGAATTCTTTTTTTTTTCTTATTGCGCAAACCAACCAAACATCCTAAGAGAAGAAAGGTTCATTCATTTGAGATCACAACTAGTTGCATAAGATACTGTGTAAAATTAAGCAGTCTCACACCATGAAACCAGGACTGTGGTTGGTTAGAAAATCTCCAACAAGACTGAGATTCATAATTCATAGGACAGGTTGCAGAAAATAGTGAAACAGGAGGAGAAAAAAACAGAAGAGAGACAGACGAGGCATCCATTCGAATTCTGTTAATAAAACATAAATGAATGAATGAATGAATGAATGTTGGGAAGTTAAACTAAGGGAGAAAAGGAAGAGAGAAAGAGAGGAGCTTTAGGAGCTGCACCCAAGCATTGAGTGCAGATGTCTGTCAGTCTGTCCCATATGAAGCGCCTCTGTGGGCAGAGCTGCTGCTGGTGCATTATGGATGAGGAGCTATTTTAAGGCACTGGGGATGCTGCATTTTGATTTTTGAGTGGAGGGAGATGACTCCTTGCTGCCAAATCCTTTCATGAGGTTTGTACAGTACTTGATGGGTTCAGACAAGCAGGTACAGAATGTGTTCCAACACACCAAGAGGAGGGAGGAGGTAAACAGACTGGAATGTTATTGAAGTGAGCGAGGGTGTCACCACGCAGCGCTTCACACAGACAGTGTACTTCTTGCAGTGGCGAGCCGCACCAACATACCTTACATAATCTCTGGTGAGGTTGTTCACTGAGCAGTTAATAAGCACTGCACTGAAAGTTGGTTCAAAGTGTTTCAAATATAATCACTAAAAAATGTGTTTAAAAAAAGAGACATTTCTCAACAAAATCATGTTTCTCCTTGATATTACACATTATTAAATTAAGTGATACTGACTGTATTATAAGAGAGAAGTATACTGTGATATTGAGCACATGATACTCTTAATGTAAAGCATAACTACTCATGGCATGCATACATCTAAATTTTCTAAGCTACAATTAGTATTTTGTAACCTTTAGTACTTCACTCCCATTTGAACATTTGAAAGGGCAATTTAAGAACCTTGTGTAAAAATAAAAGTGCTCTCTATACAAGACAAAAGGTAATAGTTAAATATGTATGACAACAGAATCATATTTTAAATAAAGTTAAAGCTGTCAAAATGACTTTTTAAATTTTTAATCAGTGAAAGAACTCTGTAAGCTGCTTTTTCTTTAAATAGAAAAAACAGAATCAGTAGAAAAGATCTGATTTTGCAGTACGTTAATACATCAAGTGCTGCATGCATCTCCCTTTCTAAATATTTTGCATGAAATATGCACTTTCAGAGATGAGTGCCAAAACTTCCTCAGCAAGATGACAGAGAAACTTTTAGCACTTCATTATAGTGCAGAGGGACTGACTGGACCTCCTGCAGTTTGCTTCCAGACACACAATGAAGCAGATGATGGAGCTTTCCCAGCCAGCTGGCTGGCAACATGGTCAGAATCATGTGTCTTGACTTTTCAATCACCTTCAACACAGTCCGGACCCTCCTGGTGAGATGCAGATGGATTCCCTGATGGTGTCTGGAATGGTGGATCATCTCACCAGTAAGCTGCAGGTTTGAAACCTTCAGCGTTTCTATCTGTGCATATAGCAATCTGTCTTTGCAAAATGCAACCTCCAGGAAAGAATAACTTTAAGAGTGCCATGGTAACCTTTGATTAAATGAGGTATAAACACCAAGTCCTCTAAAACATCCCAAAAAGAAACAAACAAAATAAGCACAGATTGCTGCAGATGCAAAATTATTGCATTGATATTTTATCAGACATCAGATTTGATTGAATTCTATGTTCTCTATCAACCACCTAAAGTAGATTAAATTATCAACAGAGAATTACTTAATTTGTATGTGATATTAAAACTTTGACTAATCCAGGTATTGCAATATCATTTGCAGAGGGAATTTCCTATATATTTTTCTCCCTCAACATGAAACACTGTATTTAGCAAATAAAATACTGGCAGCCGTCACAATTTTTGGCCTTAGTCACTCTGACAGAGGCATTACATTCATTACATCTTTTGATGGATCAGATGGATGTCATAAACTTTACAAGCATGCGCATTCACATTAGCAGAATGCACTGTATGTATATATCAGACTAGGATTAAGTTAAAAAAAAAATGAAGGAAAGACACAGTCGCACAGGTTAACTCTGATCACTATTCACATTCAATGAAAACACTCTAATCACACTTTGACAGCATGCAGGATGTGTGACACAGATTATAATCTAAGTTGCTGTTGCTTATCCTGCAGCATTAAAGCAATTATTATCTAATTTCCAAGCAAAATATAAAGTGGGACTATAAACACATCCACAGTCCATCTGTTGCGCCAGCTGACCAATTTTGTTATTTTGGTCTATGGCTATCATGAACGGTTCAAAGCCCTGCTCATTTGTCCCTAATTCCAGCTGGCAGACTGACAGTGCCAGTGTCAAGGCTCTTCCACTCCGAACTGAAAGATTCCCAGGGAGGTCAGTGTGTCTAATTTAATTTTCAGTATCCCAGCAAGGACCTGCTACTACCTTCGCCCCCTCTTACACGTCTGCATGGTACTGTAATTGGACTGCACGACGCACGCAGCTTGGTTTCAAACTCCTTCCAGCACAATAACAGTCAAAATCTTACTCAGTTACCTCGACCACAACATAAAGCTCCAAAAAGAAGAGGGAAAAACTGAAAGCCCACCTCGTTAAGCAGAAAGACGCTTGAATTAGTCAGGGACATCCGCAGATAACAGGAATCTCGGTCACCACAGCTCAACTTGGGTGAAAAAGCCACAAGGCATCAACTAAAGGCAGAGCACCGCGCCTCGTCGAAACATTTTCACAGCCCGGGAGAAAACGGCTCAGCTGCAATAACGCTTCATTTGGATGCGATGCTCCCGCGGCATCTGCGCTGTAAAATCTCTAGTTTCTGGATTCACAGCATGATCAATGACTGTACACAAAGCCATACGCACGGACACACGGGTGGATAGATTACAGCTTTCGTAATAAATTATGCAAGACCTGCACTTTTCGCACAGCCCAGTCCCAAGGGATTTCTGCGGCTTCATGTCAGATTTCTATTTTGGAATCTGAATATATGATGATCATTTTTGAGTAATTCTCTGCCCTCTTAAATTCGGGGTCCCAACTCATTCAATAATGTTTCTATTTCTAAAACTGACCAGTTTTCCCTTCCAGTATGCGACTCAATTTGTTTTCGGCCCAATTATTTAAAAATGTTTACGAAGCAATTGTTGCCCCTCAAGCTCTCAAGCTCAGGGTTCATGCTGGATTTTTTGCTTAGCATGAATTTAATGTAATGGGATGAGCCTTTATTCCAGGGCTATATCCGGCTGAAATTTCATTATAATAGTACATCAAGAAGAAAATGTCTGTAGTCTGTGCTGTTACATATGGAGTAAGCATGTCAATTTATTGAATAATCACACTCCAAGAAGTCCCATTATTTCTGTTTGCTGTACAAATTCAGAAGCTTTTTTTGACTGGGATGCTGTTTTTAGACGTTTTGTATTCACTGGCTGAAGTTGTCCAGGCAGGGAGGGTTGAATGAAGGTCCTCTCGGTTTTCACTGATCCAGCACTTTGCCCCCCAGCCCCCACCACTTCACATCCTGCAAACGCCTTCCATTTACACCGTGCCAATCGACCAGGTAGCTTAACTGTATACAGCAGACTGCCAATGTCAAAAAGACGGGAGAAAGTCACAGTGAGTGACCTCTGAAGTGGACTGAAGTACCTTTTGTGGTTAGTTTAATTTCAGATTGTTTTATTTCAAACGACTAACAGCTGGTCAAGATTTCTGCAGCTGACATAAAAATCCATTCTCACTGTATGAACACAGGATGGTTCGAGTTTCCCCATATTGTTTGCAGAATTTGCTGGACTGCAGCTAGTTGGACTCCTTATAAATCATGCTTGTGGCAGTCTTAATCACAGGTTGAAGGTGGGCAGAAATTTGTCCTCTCAGCAGGTGAACACATGCAGTGTCAGGGGAGAAGTAACATGAAGAAAACACACTTTTTTGAGCGGAGACAAAGCCTACATCCTGAATAAAGGAACTTCGCCTTTTTCTTGGGAAAGCCCAGCAGCACTTGCACATGGATTGTGGATGGTACTTGTGCGCAAATAGCCTTTAAATTCTTGGTTATTGGCATTCAGACACATATGAGCATTCTTGTTATATCATGTGTTTCCTCAAATCTTTTAATTTCACTGCTGATAAACAGTCCGTGACCGTTGGCTCCCTCTGCCGGGCAAACTGTAACGAAACGCAAACTGCACATGTGGTCATCTATATCAAGATTATTAACCTGTTAAGCCCCAAGAGTCTTTCTGAGGTTCCTGCTTGAAAATGACATGCCCAAAGTGGATTGAGTATTTCTCTGCAATTACAAACTCTGTGTAAACTATCTTGGTATCAAAATAAAGCTAACACTTGTGAGACTTCATCAGAGGTGTAAGCATCACAGCAGATGTTATTGTGTCAAAGTAACTAAGGATGGAACACAGAAAAATATGAAGGAGTTTTTCCTGGCCCTAAATTTGTTTTTGTCTTTTATAGCATATAACCCCTCTAAAAATATGCTGCAGTAGATCAAAAACTGAAGAAAACCATGAATCAACATATGGACATTACCTGTGCAAAGATCGATGCTGCTGAAGTGAAACAGAGCAAAGTTACAGAGGTTTGATTAGAAACATAGCTAAGCCTTTTACAATTTGGCACAAATGTCTTCGGTAATGAAAAGCAAAAATTAGGGTTTCTTGTTGGAGGTCATTTTTGCAAAAAAAAGGGGAAAAAAAGCGGACGACAACACTGTACACTCACACAAGTGAATAAGGCAGACAATAGCGATTTTTGATGGGAAACTGCTCTAAAGCACACTGGGAGATGGAGCTGTGCAGGAAATGCAGTTTTATTTCGGTGGAAGCAAGACAGCAAAGGTAGGAGAGAATTCATGACA
>VUQS01077359.1:0-13052 GCA_015108495.1 Heterochromis multidens
GACATTATCTGACCAATAATATGGCTGCTGTGAGGTTCATGGTACTAACAGACCATCCAAGAAGTCTGAGCTCCAGTTTTGATGCACAGTGAAGTTCTAGGATTTTATCTGGATGTTACTGAGCACTAATTCACAGGTATCTGTGTCTGTGATGCTCCCATACAGTCTATAACTTGGCACTCCACCCTCTCATCCAAATATGGCCAAAAAACCAGCATGGCAGTGACCAAAACATTAAAGCTGAGACTTCAAAATGTGGAATGGAGAATCTTTGACAATCTTTCCACCAAATATCATAAAAATTCACCTTGCTATTTTTTGTATAATCTAGTTAATTAGTTCAATGTGGCTGGGCTCATGGATGGCTACAAAGATGGAGGGTTGGGGGGATGCTTATTGTGTTATGAAGGGTCCACTGGACATCCAGCTTCTAATTAGTCTTGGAGAAATCAAATTACCAGTGATCACATCCTTTGTGCGTGTTCCAGGCGGTCGCTGCTGCGCCTTCTCTCCTGATGGGAAAGCATTGGCGGTCGGTCTGAGCGACGGAGGCGTGCTAGTCGTAAACGCAGACACGCTGGAGGACCTGCTGAGCTTCCACCATCGGCGTGACGCCATTTCTGACATTCGCTTCGCCCCAGGTACACCCAGACCCACTTAGTACTTCATGAATGTTTAAGGTTCTGTATCCACAGGCGCAGGAAGGACTCATCCCCCCTACAGTCTGCTTCAATGTTAGGTTGTAAAAAAACTTTCTTCTCCCGCCCTGACTAAAATGCAGCAGGAACCAGGACCTTCAGATAGACGGACATCATAAAGATATCAATGATTTTATCCCTTCAGCAGGGCAGATTCCCAACCAATCAGGCCTCTAAAACCACCAAATATTCAAACAAGAGAAGACTCAGGAGAAGAAAAGCTTTTCCATAAGATTCAGGAGGGGGATTTTAGTTATAGCGCATTTTATAAAGAAGAACAATGTGCTTTTTGTAAATGGATGTTCTGCTCATAAATGTATGCGTGAGCTTCACTGTGCACATGAATTCATGTTAAATGATGTAAACACATGGCGAATACTTTGATTAAAGCCAGAAGAAACACAGAGTGTTTAGATGATTTCTGATATATGCTGATCTGATAGTTCTGATAATTTGTTGGTCTCATGGCAAACTGATTGTGTTCCTGGTCCACATGCTCTCAGACTCAGGTAAATACCTGGCAGTGGCGTCACATGACAGCTTCGTGGACATCTACAATGTGCTGAGCAGCAAGAGAGTCGGCATCTGTAAAGGAGCGTCCAGTTACATCATGCACATCGACTGGGACGCCCGAGGTAGCACACAGCTCGCTCTCTTTACCTGCTGACCCGTCTGAGTCTGCTCTCACACCTGGACATATTTTTCATTACAAAACAACAGCAGTTCTTACAAAATTGTAATTTCACACCTTTCCAGGATAATAGTTTCAATAATTCTGAGAGCTGCATTTGTATGAAAGTAATCTGTAGATGCTGCCATCCACACAGCAGGGGGCACTGCAGAGAGGGTTAACTTGTGAATACGTAAAGAAACTGAGCCTTCAGAGTCCTCAAAGTAAAAGTTGGGCCATTTGAAACATGTTGGTTGCAGCAGTAAGGTGCACCGTTTCCTGTTCGCACCGCTCAGTGAGGAGTTGGTCCATGTTGTCTGTGCAAACTATGGGCAACCGATGCAGTCTGCTACTGACCAAAGCAATCACATGGAGGTTTTTGGTGCAGCACCCTCTTTGTGACCGACTCATTAACATCAGACCAAGTGAACTCCTGAATGTAACACTGCTTTATTCTTACTAAGTCTAGCTTTTTAAAAACAAAACTTTAAAATCTGCTAAATGTTGTAATGTTAATTATTTCTCTGGTTCCTTTGTGGCTGCGTGTTGCAGGTAAACTGCTGCAGGTGAACACAGGAGCCAAAGAGCAACTTTTCTTCGAAGCCCCGAGAGGAAAAAGACAAACCATCAGAAACTCCGAGGTCAGTGTGTACTCTGAACCAGAATATGCATTAGCTGTTCTTCAGAGTCTTTGCTTCAGCACATTTCATGTGAAAAAAATAATGGAGACAACATTAAAGTTTCCTATATAAAAAGAACTGTAAGGCATATATAGATGTTTTATTACCTGCCTTAAGATTGGGGAATTACTGGTCAGATAACTGCATTAAAAATGCTCCAAAATGCTCCAACACGGTCCAGAGGTCCAGTTCAGGGACTCCAGTTAGCTGAGGGGAAGCCTAGCAGACAGCTAGCAGCTACAGCCGCCTGTGTCACCATCCACCTGTCAGTCAAAGAGGCCACGCCCCTAATAATGCAAACTTTAAGCCTTAATGTAATTTAAACAGGTGAGTTCTAAAAATATTCTCCCCCCATGCAGTTGTTGTTTATTTCTGCTGTAAAGTTGGAGATTTTAACATGGGGGCCTCTGGTGGACGTTAGAGGAATTGCAGCTTTTGAAACCTGCGCTTTGGCTTCATTTTTTGATTTATTCTCTATTATTTTATTTCACATTAAATGTGCAGAACAGGAGAGGTGAAGAAGAGAGTGCAGGCAGGGTGGAGGGCTGATGTGACAGAAGGATAACAGCAAGAGTGAAAGGGAAGGTGTACACGATGGTAGTGAGACCTGATATGATGTGTGGTTTGGAGACAAAGTTAGAGAGGCAAGGCTGAGATGGTTTGGACGTGTGCAGAGGAGGGAGAGTGGATATACTGGACAAAGGATGATGAAGATAGAGCTGCTAGGCAGAAGGAAAAGAGGAAGACCTCAGAGAAGACTCATAAATGTTTCCAAACACCAGAGTGTAGCCCAGGTGATGATTAGTGTGTGTCACTGTGCTCAGGTAGCTCCCTCTCCTCAAACATATTTCCAGTAGTGCGAACGAGTCTGTTTCCTGCTTTGTACTAAACGTGAGACAGAAAACCTTCTGTGTGAAAACAGCTCATGTCTGTTGTGTTATTCTGTGTGTTTGTGTGTAGCTCGAGCGGATCGAGTGGGCTAGCTGGACGTCGGTTCTGGGCCCCACCTGTGAGGGAATCTGGCCAACGCACAGCGACATCACCGACATCAACGCTACGTCGCTCACCAGAGACCAAACCTTGCTCGCCACCGGAGACGACTTCGGCTTCCTCAAACTGTTCAGCTACCCCGTCAGAGTACGAACACAACCACAACTTCAACCCCGACCCACAGACTGTAGAGAAAAGAGTGCAATCTTTGTAATGGCCAGAAGGGGGCGACTCCTCTGGTTTCAAAGATGTCCAATTGTATAGAAGTCTGAGAAAATGAGCCTCCTTCTCACCTGATCTCTGAGCTCAAGAAATACTTTCCTGATCGGTTTATGGTCTCAGCCTCTAGTTCCAAGTCTCACTTAAAAAAACCTGATGTTTATTTTGTAAATTATTGTCCCATTAAAGTCACAAAGATGATCAAAAAGAGGATGATTTACTTTATTGACAAGCAAGCAGGGCCTCGTGCTTTCTCAGCCAGATCCACCCAGGTTCAGTTTCAAGGTGGCGAAAACTCAGTTTGGTTTACTGGTATGACCTCCTGTGAAATTAGGATGAATCAGAGTGCACCTCTGACCTCGGGTGTTTGACGTGTTTGAGTGTTTGTACCTTTCTGCTTAAAGATATCCTTCCTTTCCTCCCTGCAGGGTCAGTACGCTCGTTTTAAGCGTTACGTGGGCCACAGTGCACAGGTGACAAACGTCCGCTGGGCTCAGGATGACACCACGCTGCTGACGGTGGGCGGGGCTGACACCGCCCTGATGATCTGGGTCAGGGAGCGAGGAGGCGTGGTCAGCGTGGAGGGGGACGGGCCTTTGTTTCGCGATAACCGACCACTGGTAGACAGCGAGGAGTCGGATGATGACATCGAGGAGGACGGAGGTTTGAAAATATTCTTTAACCTTTCAGTAAAGACAAACATGAATCCAAAGCAAACAGGAGCTTTTCTGCGTGCACATTAAACCAAAAGATCCAGTTAACCAGGAGACCATCTGTAATTAGAGCCTCTAACGTCAAACCAAAACAGAATCATTTAACAATAAAAGGGAGAGAGTGTTTTTGGTGTTAAACTCAATTACCTGGGACAGTACACCAAAGATCTCTGCCCCAGCTCACAGTTTTAAAGATAGTGGTCCAGATCTGCACCAAAGTTTGATGGATTTCTTTCTTTAACTGTACTCCACCTCTGAGCTACTCTGTTGTGCTTCTGGCCTTTACCTCAGCAAGTTAATCGAAGGTTGTAAATGGGCAGCAGAGGTCTAAATTCTGAATGTGTGTGTGTGTTTAAAGGCTACGACAGCGACGTCGCCCGGGAGAAGACGGTAGATTACACCACTAAGCTGTACGCTGTCAGTATGAGAGAGATGAGAGGAACCAAACCTCACCAACAACTGAAGGAGCTCTCTGCCGAGGAGAGGTATGTACTCACACACACACACACACACACACATTATTAGAGAGTTTAAAGCTGCGCCGGATCAACCTGTTTATGACCTGTCCAAGAAAAAGTTTGCTGACTGACCCCACCCACCATGTTTACCCTAATTATATACACCATAATCCTAATTTCTTTAGGGTTACTCTGATGGAGTCCAAGAATAACATTGTGGCGCTGGAAAGGAGCAGAATAGAGGCTCTTCTTGAATTCATCTTTAACCTGCTTAGCTGGGAAAGATTTTCTGAGATATTATGAATCTGAGGCACTCCTACTTATCAAAGCATGTTCTCTGAAATATTATCATTAAAGCAAAATGTAAATACAACATTTGTGCAGATTTATGTTCAGATTGAGTCAAAGCTTATTATAGGAAACTAAACTAAAAACTAGTATGAAAAACATTTTTGTTACATGAAATAAAAGTAAAAAGTAGACCTGAAGAGACAAACTGCTTAAATAAAACATCGTATCAATTAAATGACAATAACATCTCATTTATATCCACAAAACTTTCATTATGCATGAAGATATTATGATGTCATCATGTTGCCTTAGTTTCAGTTGAAATGAATGTAAACTATAGAAAAAGTGAACATTTTCAAAAAGCAAAAACTAAACTGCAAACCCACACTGGAAACAAATACGACTGTAAGCTGCTTACTCCTGTCACATTATCAAACTCTGTTTTAAAGCCAAATGCAGAAAAATAGGAGTGAAACAAAAGTGAGTATTTATTGTGGCTGACGCAAAAATCCAGAAGACAGAGGAAACAAAAACAGACACCCAAAACCACAAGAGCCAGGGAACAAATCCAGAAAAACATGGGCAGCACAAGAGGGGAACAAAACACAGGTGAGACTAATCAGGTAATCAGGTAATCAGGGGATGACAGACAGGAAATAAAACTAAAACCCAGAGACAGCTGCACTGGTACTTATTTAATGTTTTTCTGCTCGATTTGAACACTCAAAGCACTTTCTTACTACAAGCCTCATTCACCCATTCACACACATTCATACAAGCGCTTTTTTCTGTGCCTAAGCACATTTAACCAAACGTTCACACACTCACACTTCGATGGATGCATCAGAGGCAGCTCAGGGTTCAGTATCAACATGCAGTTTGGAGGAGCCAGGGGTCGAACCACCGACCTTCCGATTAGTGGATGACCCGCTTTAGCTTTAGCCACAGTGCAGACAACTGGCCTGAAACTCAAAAACTAACAGCAAAGGCAAAGGCATCAAAACAGAAAGACGAGACAGAGGGACAGAAACAGGAAATAATACAACAGGGACCAGGATAATACAGCAAGAACTAAAGCTCAAAATGACTAGAAAGATAGATAAAACAAAAGAGGAATCAAAAACAATCAAAGAACAGCAACAGAAACTCAAAAACCCACAAAACCCTGGACCGTGCATTTCTAACACGCTACACAGCTGACTCAGCTTTAAACTCGACAAACCCGACCGTTTTCATCTGTAAACGTGTGCGATGCTGTCTTCATGTTCTCTGTCATTTCCTTTTTATGAGTTCTTGAGCTTTTTTGACTTTCCAACACGTTTTATCTTCGCTGTTTGTTGTCAGTGATGGTGACGTTCCCGGTGTGTGGTCTGTGTGGTCTGTGTGCTCATGCATGCACAGGCTTCTGCATGATGAGTGGGTCGGGTGCTGTTGGTCTGGCTGCGTGTTTGCACATTTCACAAATAGTTCTAATATGAGTGTTCACGAGCTTCACAGTTCACTCAACAACAAAGGGCACCTTAAAGGAACAAACGTAATGATTGATCTTTCAAAACCAAATAAGGTAAAATAAAAAAATATAACACTCACCGCCTACTCAGGCATATTTTGGCGTAAGTAAGCCCTAATCCTCACGGGTATTCTTTAAAATGAGATTTTACCTTTTTCAAAAAAAAAAAAGAGGTTCTTTTGTTAAAAATGTTGCCGTGTTAAAAATTGTTTTTGAAGAAGCTGAGCCTGGTATCCAATGTAGATTTAAAAAAAGACATTTTTCATATGCTCTGACCTGTTTGGAGGAGCCACCTACCCCACGTGGTGAGACTGGAGTGGGTGTAAAACTGAGAGCTTAAATGTGTTTTTCAGCCCTGCAGATGTCTCCTGAACTTATGAAGTTATGAGGGCTCAAAAATGCTGTACAAATGATTAAAAAAGGCCAAACTTCAGCCCACTCCCATGGACCTTGGAGGGTCTATGACTCTGAAAATATTCATAGTGTGAAGGTCAAATTTTCCTTGGCTTCATTAAATATACTAAAGTTATTGTAGAACATTAAATCAGCTGATTCTGAGGGGGTCAGGCGGGAACTTTTCTCAGATTTGGCTGATTTTATTTGGATTTACCCACTGAGGATTTTACAGACTGTAGAAATTGGTTTGCAAGGCTGTGGAGTAGTAGCATCCAGTCTGCAGAGTGCTTTGAATTTATGCACAGAAGCTCCTGGTCTGCATGTCTTCTGCTGGACGTTTCCATTCATAATCAGACGGCGTCGCCTTCTCAGTGGCAGAAACTCTGACTGAGGCCATCTGGTGTGTTTATCAAGTAGAAAACAAAGCTAAAATCTAGAACATAAGGGTAGTTGGAAGTGCAGGTCATGGGCGGCTCCAAGTTTTGGATTCTGAGGAATCTTAAATGGAAAAGCCTGAAGGTGTCCACCAAGTGCCTTCGTGTGCTGAATGACATACCTTGTTTTTGTCCCTCTGTGGTACCCTTAGTTCCTGAGTGTTGCTGCTGCTTTCTGGCCTTGTAGAAACTCTTAATACCTTTGTTGTGTTTTAACTTGCATTCCCCTGGAGGCAGGGCATTGTCAAGTAAGTATGACCCAAAACTTACTGTGTAGATGATTTTCAGACTGTTAAAACCTCAGTGTGAGAGGAAGAATTCAATTCTAACCACTTTGCAAAGTATTCAGACCCCTTCTCTTTCTGCACACTTTGTTGGGCTGTATACTTGTACAGGTGCAGCAAAATAAAGTTTTATACAACGTTTACATCATTTATTAAAGACTAAAAGTAGAAATCTCTCTTTTACAAATGTATTCACTCTTTTGTGTGGCTCTAAACTTTGTTATATACAGTATGCTTAAATATATGTGAGATGTGTCTAGAGCCTGACTACAGGTAAACTGAGCTGATTGGACACAGTTTAGTCAGGGACACACCTGTGTATATAAGATTACACAGTTCACAATGTTTGTCAAGACAAAAAACAACCGTGATGTCCAGGAAACTCTCCGCAGGCCTTTGTGATGGCACTGTGATGACAATAAACCCAATCTTTCACCTGTACTACGAAGGGAGTTCAGCATACCCCGGGTATCTTTCCATTATCTGGATTCACTTACCCTAACATAGGCGATTAAGATAAGTGGTCACACGAAGCTAAGTTAATCCAGGATTTCCTGATCTAGGTATGAGTACATTAACATGAAAGGGGTTTGATTGGTGTACTGGCAGCTGAGTGGCCGATTTTACAAAGGAAGAGTAAACTACTTAGACACACATAATACAGAGTATTAAAGTAACATGAGCTGCTGCAGATAAATCAGCGCTGTAAGAGGAAAAGCTCTGTACAGTTTAGTGTTAAAAGCTCTGTATGGATGTGTGTGAGCACTTTAAACGTTTTGGTCAGTAAGACTGGAAAAGAGCTGATATATTAATAAAGTTTAACCTGTTTGAAGGCAGGAAAAGCTGGAAAAAAGGCCAATTATGTGAGTGAACAGACTTATCAATATTAAAACTCTGTCATTAAGACACTGGAGAGTCTGATGGGTTATAATTGAATATTCCATTAAATTAATGTTCAAATTTGCATAAGACAGTTTTAGTTTTTATTCTTTCAGCTGCAGCCGTGATGGTGTTTAAGGTCTGAGAGCAAGTAAAGATTTAATACAAATGTGTGCCTGATGTACACCCATCAGGCCATAACATTCTGAGCACTGACAGGTGAAGAGAATAACACTGATTATCTCTTCATCATGGCTCCTGTTAGTGGGTGGGATATATTAGGGAGCCAGTGAACATTTTGTCCTCAAAGTTGATGTTAGAAGCAGGAAAAATGGGCAAGCGTGAGGATTTGGAGTGAGTTTCACAAGGACGACAGGGTCAGAGCATCTCTGCAGCTCTTGTGGGGAGTTCCCAGTCTGCAGGGGTCAGTATCTATCACAAGTGGTCCAAGGAAGGAACAGTGGTGAACCAGCGACAGGGTCATGGGCGGCCAAGGCTCATTGACTGGCCCGTGTGGTCCGATCCAACAGACGAGCTGCTGTAGCTCAAACTGCTGAAAAAGTTCATGCTGGTTCTGATAGAAAGGTGTCAGAATACACAGAGCATCACAGTTTGTTGTGTATGGGGCTGCATAGCTGCAGACCAGTCAGGGTGCCCATGCTGACCCCTGTTCACCACTGAAAGCTCCAACAATGGACACATGAGCATCAGAACTGGACCATGGAAGAAGGTGTCCTGGTCTGATGAATCACGTTTTCTTTTACATCATGTGGATGGCCGGGTGCGTGTGTGTCGCTTACCTGGGGAACACCTGGCACCAGGATGCACTATGGGAAGAAGGTGAGCCGGAGGAGGCAGTGTGATGCTTTGGGCAATGCTCTGCTGGGAAACCTTGGGTCCTGCATCCATGTGGATGTTACTTTGACATGTACCACCTACCTAAGCATTGTTACAGACCATGTACACCCTTTCATGGAAACAGTATTCCCTGATGGCTGTGGCCTCTTTCAGAAGGATAATGCTCCCTGCCACAAAGTAGGAATGGTTCAGGAATGGTTTGAGGAGCACAACACTGAGTTTAAGTTTTCTTTCAGCCATTCAGATGTGAGGCTTTCTAGGAACAATCTGAGATGAAGTAGCCTTGGTCTCAGATTGTTCCTAGATGGTATATTCAAGTACATCCAGTGAAGTCCTTCATCGCTTCAGTTTCTCGATCACTGTCTCTCAGCTAATCACAGAAACATTGCTGCTTAGAAGGAAAACATCAGTGCATAGTCATAGTTTTGTGACATGGTTAGGGTTAGGGTTAGGGTTAGGGTTAGGGGTTAGGGTTATGGGCTAGGGCTAGGGTTAGGGTTAGGGTTAGGGTTATGGGCTCAGAGTTTGGTGTGATGATGTTTCCACGTTGCAAAACTGTGACATCACAACAATGTGACTGGTCAGGAACAACACCAACCCGTCAACATCAGATTGTACGGTCTTTATGCAAAACAGAAGCTCTGCTAAAGTCCAGGAATCACATTTGCATGTGTTCAGTGACAGTTTCCATGTTTATTAGTCAGCTTTCAGAAACAGGTGAGATGTTCATCAGCACACAGAGACTCTTTGTTTCAGTGGAACAGCAGGAAATCCATCACTGAAGTGTTTGTGCAGTAATGAAGCGTTCAGGACTCTCAGCACTTTATTTCCACTGTGGTCTTGAGGGAAATCTGCAGAGGAAACAGACTTGATGCTAAAAGTGTCTGCAGGTGTGTGAGCTTCAAGCTCAGCGTGTTCACTGTAACATGTTTGTGGTGGTGGTGTGGTTTGTGGCTCAGCTGCAGGGGAGGGGTGGAGCAGTGGATTCAGGGCGTGGTATCAGGGGAGGCTAGCCAGCACAGCAGATTGTCTTCATCTCATCATCTCATTTTGAAAAATAAACAGACACACACTGTCAAGCCTGCCTGTCTGGGTCCTTGTGTTACAGCGTTAACATGAGAACTGAGAGGAAGCTGGCTACACAACACAGCTGCTCTGAGCAGGACTGAAGTCCCTGCTGCTCTGTACACTGGATGTTCTGCATCACTGTCTGACAGCTGATGAAGAGTCTCTGGAAACACTCAGTTATCACCTCTGTTCTTTCTCCTCCTCTCTAAAGGTGGGAGGACGACTTGGAAGTGTTACTAGGAGAACTGTAGAGCAGACACACTGACTCTTGGAATGATGATGAACTGCAGTTAATGTTGTAGGGTCTTTACCTTACAATTTAAAGGGCCTTGAGGCGACTGTTGTGATTTGGCGCTATATAAATAAAATTGAATTGATTTAAATGTTCACTTTACACCTCAGAGGTTAACATCAGACTGCAGCAGGCCACCTGCATGTACAGATTATCATTCGTTTACTTTAGATTTACACAATAAAAGTTTTTAGCTGGGTTCTATTTTTGTTTTTAATCAAAAAGACCAGTTTAACCACCTGAAGAGTGTCGATTGATCCCCACTAAAGATGGCAGCTCCTCTGTATCTGATTTATTTATTAATGTTTGTTTTCTGCAGAGCAGAAAATACTAAAATTAAAGACAAACCCTTAAATAAATCTGTTTTACTGATACCTTGTCATATTTTGACCTCTAAAGATTATTATTTTTTTTTAGGCATTTTCTCCATTAAACATGAATCAGGACACAGATACAGAGTTCACTCACTTTATATTTAACAAAAAGAGAAAAAAAAAAATCAGCATTTGATGAGTTACAACAGCTTATGGTGGCAGCTGGATGGGCTGTACAGGTCCATCTGGTTTACAGGTAAAGCAGTCATTGTATAAAAAAACGTACAGTTAGTGGAAATTAAACACGACGAACCAAATGTTGGTCGTCTCCGTGAAGCACCACGAGATCAAAACAGATGAACAGCGACAGTTTTCCTGTCGACCCTCCAATAAACTGACAAAAGTGCTTTTCATTTTTTTAAACACCTTTTTACATTTCTACTTCCTGTGACCTTTTTCATTCACGTTCCTCACAATCTGTACAGAAGCATCCCAGATCTGCAAAGCCTGATGGGAGTCAGAAGGGACGTTTTCCTGGTAAACTCCTCCCAAATTCGAGAATCAAACAAGAGCTGCTACTTCTCTTTAAATCCAGATTTATCCAAATTATTTTATTTAACAACTTGAATTCCACATGTAATTTATCAGGACAAATGACCCATACAATCAGTAAACTCATCATTCATTCCCTCAAATGTTTCTTTTGTACCTTTTAAATCCTAAAACCTGCCATCAGATGAACAAGGTTTTCAGTCCGATTCAAGTCAAGCTTTTAGATTTAGTAATTCTTGTAACGATATTTTGTTCACGTTTGACTTCCCAGATCACAGACTTGACACAACAAAGACTTCAAACCAGCTCAAAAAAACTCCTAATGGAAACAAATGATGATCAGAGGAGAACAGAGAGGATCGAATCTTTGCAGATTACAGATCATAAGGATGAACGAGGTTCACACTATGAGTTCTTGATTCGTGTCAGTCATCCGTTCTATGAGAAAAACATCTGCCTTCACACAGTTTAACTCAGCTGCAACAGTTTGTACCGAAAAAAAAAACAATGTCTGGTAAAATGCAGACAGCGAATGAGAACCTCTCCCAGAACAGATCACTGACTAAAAATCACATCTGGAGGTGAAGGTTGTACCACAGGAAGCTCTCAGACAGATGTGGACACATGCTCAGACTGTCTGGAGGCAGTGAGCAGCCAAAAATATTATCGGTTTGTGTTTAAGTAAACGTTAGAGAAAAAAAAATTAAGGCCTCAAAAAGAAAACTCTACACTGTAAAAAAAAAAAATCTTAGTCTTTTTATCTTTAATGAGCAGCAAAGTGGCACAAGACTGCAAATAAGGATACAAATCGTAACAGTACAAAATTGTAACATTGGTGAGGAGAGTGACAACCGGGGGGGAGGAAAAAGAAAATCTGAGACTAAAGTTGCAAATGTACAAGATTCAGAGTTTTTTGCTTTAATGAGAATATAATCCCCCACTGCCAACTCCAATATGCAGATGATGTGATTATGTTCGTTTATCAAGACCTGTAAGCCCAGAAAGGCTTTTATGTCTGTGGCAAATACAAAATAAGAATTTGTACAAATATCTTAAACGTAAAACATATCATAGGGGTGTTATCAGAAGAGGACACAGTAACTGCTCACAGATGAATTCATTGTGAAGTAAATAACCTGTAACAGTCTCTGAATTCCGTTGGCTCTGTATATTTTGACTCCAGAATAACTTGCTGTCTGCAGATCATAAAGATGATTTCTGGAAATTTTGTAAAAAGACTTGAAAGCGGAAACATGAAATCCAGCTAGTCTCAACAGGATGCCTCAGAATAAAATCATGTCGTAAATACTCGACATCAGGACTACACGAGGGATTTTGTGACTGAAAATGTGCCCTCAGTATCAAGAGTCCTGAATCTCAAAGTCCTGACTTTATTTACACAAACTTTAGTTTGTGTAAACTAAAGTTTAACAGCTCTTTTTGTTTTCATGAAAAATGGAGGGAAAAAAAACAACACAAAAATAACTGTCAAAAAACATTATTAGCTTCTTTTTTTTAAAAAAAAGATATAAAAGCAGATGAACTGAAGCTGCTGCTCATCAGTGGTTTGGGTTTCTGATTAAAACCTTTATGATAACTTGTGATTTCACTTGAGCCCTGTGTGTGGATCCTGACGACATTAAGGTAAATTTAAAAAACAAAAAAACAAAACAAAAAAAAAAAAAAAAAAAAAAATGATTTAAAAAAAAAAAAATGGCCTTTTTTTTTTTTTTAAAAAAACTTTTC
>VUQS01077359.1:13072-35432 GCA_015108495.1 Heterochromis multidens
CAAAACAAAAAAAAAAAAAAACAGAAAAATGTCTTAAAAGACAGACATGGAGCTTTTTGTTCTTTTAAAACAAATTTACACAAAGTAAAGTTTGTAAAACATCAGATTGTCTTCCAATTCATGCTGGTGTTATTCATCTCCCTCTGAAGCTAAAGAATGAACTGAACCAGAAGCAGGGAAACAAAACTTCTGCTCCGATTCATGAAAAAAAAAATTTATGATGTTCACTCGAAGCTCAAAGACACTAAACAGACTCAAACAGACTTTCGGACACGAGCGTCTCATGTTTCTCCTCTGGTCCCGACATCTGCCTCCACATTGTTTGAAATAAAAAGATTGATTTGGCACAACAGTCCTTCAAACATCAGAGCGACTTTACACAAACAGACAAGAAAACCTGGATATGTTCTTCGATTGGACTGATGGGAGATTGTCACCGTAAGTTTGGAGTGATTTTCTGTAGAAAAATATAATGAGGCAATATAAAAAAAGACGGAATGAAAAGTACTGCAAGAATTCAATGGATAGATTTACAATGATTTTCTATATAGCTTATAAATACGTTATCTACACAATATGTGGTACAAAAATACTATATAGCATTTAGTGGGCACTGGATTTCCTTTGTGTGTTTTCCTCAAAGTAACAACAACATAAAAATAAAAAAGGATATGAAGCTGGTCAGGCACAACATTGTGTTCTTGAAGGGGAACGCTGCTTCCTCCACACGTGAGAACAAACAAAGAAGTGGTGGAAACTGAAGCGCGCCTCCTGCGTCCACTGTGCAGCTCTGGCTCGCTTCAGTTGCAGTCAGGCATGAGAACGTTTCGATGAGAACATAAAACACAAGCGTACGTTTTGGTTTAAATCCTGTCTGAACACCAACGGGATGGTTTGGAGATGTGAGTCATGTCGCCTCAACAGATAGTGAAACATGTTTTTGTTGCATCTACAGAGGCCCTGAAGGGACATGAGCGCGCACACACAAAAAAGGATTGTTTTGTTTGTAGAGCACTGCATGGAGGTCACTGTGAGCACAAAATGCACGACACAGGTTGTACTGTTCAGTGTGGAGTCTGTTATGAATAATGTGTAGCAAGTGGTTTAGAGGGCGACACCTGTAGTTTGCAATGCGCTGCATGGATTCCTGTATGGGAATTTGTATAATTCACTGCATACAGGTCTCAGCGTTAACAGTGCACCACATCAAGCTTGTAGTGAGATTCATGTTGCATGTAGTTGGTAATGTGCCGCAGGTTGTTTCTATAATGTGTCCATGTAGACTGTGGTGTTCCACATGTAGTTTGTGCAGGGAACTATGTAGTCTGTAGTATTTCACAAGGACATCTGTGTAAAATCTGTATAAAATAAATACAATTTGGAGCATGCTGCATATAATTTGCACGTAGTTTTCCAACTGAAGCTTGTAGTGAGCCTCATGTAGTACTTTGCAGTGCATTAGATCTCGTGCCACCAAAACTCGCTGTAGTGCTCAACACTTTTTAGAAAAATTTTACTTGGGATAAACAAAAAAAACAGCCTAAGGTTCTCAAAAAACAAAACAGAAAAAAATCCATGCTCATGTCCTCTTTGGGGCTCTCAATGACTGGACCACAGCTGTTTGAATCCCCTGCAGCGTCGTCGATACTCAGAGAGGCTTCTGGTTGGATTGATTGGTAAATATGTGCCTTATTGCTCAGACCGAGTGTCCTGGTATTTGCGATCCAGCACATGACTCACACCCACACAGACGAACCGTTCAGTAAAAGAAGGAGAGGTAATTTCAAATCAAAGACCCAGTACCACATTCTCTCCAGCCGCTCCTCATCCAGTTTACATGGTAACTACAGAGCAGCGCGGCAGCGTGAGGAGCCTCCGGGGGGAGCTCTTCTCGTCCCTGTAGCTGTCGATGTTTTTCATATTTGGCATCATAAGTTAAAATGTCCCATTGATTTATGTGCTTTGTGTCCTTCAGCCTCTTTTCTCCTGGTTTAAGGCAACTTATATTTGTGATGATTTTAATAAAACCTTTTCATAAAAAAATGTACAAATTTCTTAATACAAACCTCTATGGCATTATCAGTAAACACTGTATAGAAAATATATAAATATGCTTTTCTCTTTTCAATGTACAAATGTTCTGCAGCTCCCGGTTCACTTTTCCCTTTTTCGTCCTACATCTCGCTCCTCCCGTTACATCAGTCTCTCTTTCCCGTTTTTTACCTCATATATGCACAATTGCTATTTACAGTGAGGGGGCGGAGCTGTGAGGAGGGGGTGGGGGATTATGGGGGATCTGGCTCATGAGGAGTCCGTGCAGGGTGACGGCGGCGGCGGATAGAGGTGGTGGGAGTAGCTGCGCTCGGTGTAAGGCGACGGCGGGCAGCTCTCACAGTTCTCCTCCGCCGACAGGTACTGGCTGCGGGGTGTCGGCGGCGGCGGGAAAGGCTCCGAGTCGTAGTTGAGGTCGCTGGTGTAGCCCTTGGCGGCGGCGCTGGACTTGAGCGGCGCCCGGCGTCCCGGTGTGTAGTCACTGTCGCACACGTCGGTGCTGCAGGGGGTGGTGGGAGGGGCAAAGTGGCGATAGGTGTAGGGCCGGTAGCTGAAAGACAGAAACAGCAGAGTGAGGACAAAAACAATTTTCACGTCCGCTTCACTCACTCTGGTGTAGAGAGGTCAAAGGTCACATCCTGCTACATAAACATGGCTCCAAACGCTTAATGGTTAAACCCGTTTAGGTGCAAACTTCCATTATAACAGTGCTGCACATGCTTGAAAAGAGTAGCAATAGCTCCACCATGTGGAGAAAGTGTTAATGCTCCGGCGAGGCGTACAAGAAAAAAAGCCATGAACTCCGTATTCAACAAATTTCATCCAGTCTTCACTAAACACTGGATACAGGACGTTTGGTCAACCATGAACATTTCATCTTTTCTGTTTTAGATGAAATACGGTTTAGTGAGGACTGAACTTCAGAGATGAGAGTTTGGAGGAATAAAGGTGAGGCTTTCAAACCTAAGAACACTGTACCAACTGTCAAGCATGGTGGTGATAGCATCATGCTCTGGGGCCGTTTTGCTGCCAGTGGTACTGGTAGGAGGAGTACCTTCAAATTCTTAAACTTTATCTCGTGGATACAGTTGGGTGTTCCAACAGGACAATGATCTGATTGTGGCAACATTGCAAATACAGAAATAGTCACTTGTAACACGTTCATAAAGTATTAAACTTATGATAAAAACACCACTACGTCTACAAGAAACTTTCACTATCACAATCCACACAGTGTTATCACCACAGGCTGAGCACGGAAAAGTCTCCAGCATCATTAAGGGGGCAGATTTCACTGGCTAAATGGCCAGGTTGCCCCTCCAGGTGTGTGCGACTCTGCTGAGCAGGCCTCTTCCCCTTATAGCTGAGAGGTTTGCTGCATGAGGATTCAATAAACTACACTTCTGGACAAAGCCTTTAGAGATATTTGCAGAAAGCGAAGTTCAGATAAACACTGGAAATATTGTAAAGTCCAGCACAGCTTTTCCCGCACTGCGTCACGTCTGCGTCATACTAATGAAAAGAAGCCATGTGAAACACCCCCAAATGTTTAAACTTCATCCATTTTTTGTATGTCATGAACTTGTTTTTCATTTCGAAAGTAAGCTGTCGGGTATTTATTTTGCCCAGTTGAAGTTTATTTTTTAGAAAACATTCCATTGTAATTTAGTTTATTTAGCTGTAAATTTTAACGATACTGAGCAGAAAGTCAGGCACAGATTGGGACTAATTAAAAGGAATGTGTGTTTGTTGCTGCAGTTGGTAAGTACCTGCTTGTTCTTTGTTATATTTAAAAGGAAAATGGAAAAATAGCTTCACAATTTGGTTTCTTCATAACTCTGACCTGACAAACATTTAAAGCTGCAACTAAAATTTACTGTCATTATTGATTTGGTTTATGGTCCAAAAACAAAACAAATATTTACTGTAACGCAGGCTGAGAAAAAGCAGCAGACTGAGCTTCTTTCCACAAGAATCTAAATGTTCTGCTTCTACATTAACAAACGTTCGGTCTCATGTGAAGAAACTGACAAACAGAAAGAGGCCGAGGGTCCCTGAAGGCAGCTCCGAGGGGTAAACGTTCACATGTGTGGCAGGAATTCTGATTACATTTCCAAACCAGTTCCATTACTCTGGAATCCTCTGAATACACAATCAGGGCACTTCAGGGATTTCAGGAATTCACTGCAGCAGTCGCTGTTTGAAGGTTCCTGACAGACAGAAGCTTACAGACCTGTAGGATCTGTGTGTGGAGGGGCTGTTGGAGGAGTAGCCGAACTCCATGGTGTACTGAGAGCGGACCGTGGCAGGAGACGGAGGAGGGTTCAGGATCTGTGAACCAAAAAGAAAGAAAGAGAGAAATTTACCAACATTATCCAGGACCATAGAGTCCAGGAGGAGGGAGGTTTAACATGCAGCTCACACTGTTTAAGGTCAAAGTGACTCAATAAGCTGTAATGTTAGCCGATTTTTGCTTTTCAGGCTGCTTCACGCTTCATCAGTGTGACTCTAAATCTACACTCAGCTCAAACTGAAAAAAAATTACCAGTAAATAACTTCTGGTTCATTTTGAACAAAAACAAACAAGAAGCTGTTCCACAGACAAACAGTGGGGGGCAGTGTTTGCTAGTTTAGGTTCATTTACAGCTCAGTCACGCTTCAATCAAGCAGTGAATCCAAACCTGTGGATGTAATGCAAAACACTTCCCATAAAAACAAAGATGTAAAGTCTGATAGAAGGAAGGAGGGAGGAATAAATGGTGTCGAAATATTTCTGCATTATTATTGTAAACTGAGTGTTTGTGTCTCACCGGTGGGAAGTAGGTTCCCTTTGTGCTGGACGAGCTGCTGGATGAAGCTCCGGTGACGTGAGCGCGATCATATGGCGGGCCGCTGCTCCCACCCATGATACTGAGGGAGCCAATCACAGACTTCCCTCTGGACATACCTGTCGGTGGGTTTGGATACAAACGTCAGCAGCTACTTTAATAAGTCTAAACATAAATTTCAGAATTTGTATAAATCAGCAGCCAGTCAGTTTCAGGAGACCAGCGGGAAAGTTTGCAGCCTGTGACCAAGAACCACATCATCACCTGGCAGCGAGCTGGACAGTGAGCTGGGATGTGGCACGTATCCCAGCGGCACAGACGACGGCCCGTGAACCACGAAGTCGTTGGTGACCGTCTCGCCGTCGTCCTTCATCTGAGGACAGAGGACCCTCTGACACACAAAGTAGATGGCACCCACCACAAACAATGCCATGACCACGGCCACGATGGAGCCGATGGTGTTGTTAGGAGGCGGCGGTGGCTCCTCTGTTGGATCTGAAACCACAAAAGAAGAATTTTTTACTTTACTTTATGGAAGTATAAGTTTTATTATTTTTACTAATATAAGGCGGAGCAGACAAAGAAGTGATGAAACTTTGGTGCAGAATGGGGGTCAGCTTTGGTGAAACAGCACTCACTAATAAACTAACAGTGATTCATTTTACAACAACAATCTCCACCAATGAGCAGTACATGTACGCATTTATTCATAACTGTTAGATCCTGTTACACTGATTTACTAACAGTAAAATAAAATTGATCTTTAGAACGAGCACATCTGAAATGTTCCTGTAGGTCCATCAGAACAGATTTTATCCAGTTAAAAAAGATAAACTCGATCATGTTCAAACTGCTCAGATGTTTTTGGATGTTTCTGTTTGGAGACTCACAGCAGCCCGTCTCGTCAGAGTTGTCCGTGCAGTCCGTGTTGTGGTCGCACTTCTTGTGTTTTCCGATACACTGGCCATTGAAGCAGGTGAACTGATCAGCAGGACACCGAACTGCAGACAAACATTTCAAAACTCGTCAAAAGATGCTCATCAGATTTGTGACAGCCTCCGTCTCTGATCGGGCCTCCGATATTTAAACTGTGGCTCTTTTCTACTTTTATTTGCAACTTAATTTTTCTTCAATTTTCAAGTTTCAGGGAGTGAACTGTATCGTATACGTGTACCTTACAGGTAACATGTATAAAGACACTTAACGTCACTGAAACTGAACTGCATCACTGACTGACTACTTTTTATTTTGACAGTCCTGAATAGGATTCTACTTATCGCTGAAGTCCACTTCAGATGTGATAGTTTCTCTCTAAATTTGAGACTTTACAACATTTTAAATTTAGAGAAACTGTTTATTAATGCTAGTTGATTAGCCTGCTGCTACTGTTAAGTTTTTCACACATACAAAAACAGCCTTTAACAGTTGGTTCAACTTTAAAGCTTATAAAATTTAAATCCATTTCATTAGCTCCACTCACATCGTTCACTTATGTCCACCAATTACTTTGGGCGTAATCATTCATAGCAGGTTAACGAGGTTGCTCTCCTGCTGATGGAGCATGAATCGGAGTCCTTCAAACTGAATTTAAGACATTTTAAGAAGCTACAAACACTTCTGTAGCTTCTGCACTTTTTCTCTGTGAATCACGTTCTCACTGAAGAATCTAAATTTTCCTTAGTGGCGTTCCCACCTTAAAGCTTGTGTCTTACCCGCCTCACCTTCACACTTGTTCTCGTCCGATTTGTCCTGGCAGTTGATCTCTCCGTTGCAGCGAAGGCTCAGGTCGATGCACTGCCGGCTGTCGCACTGGAACTCGGACTCGGAGCAGACCGGGCAGTCCTCCTCATCACTGCCGTCGTCGCACTCGGCGTAACCGTCGCACCGCCAGGCCTGCGGGATGCAGTCCACCTCGCCAGATGTGCAGGAGAACTGCTCCGGCGAACAGGTGGGAGGCTCTGAGGAGGACATGGACACTGATCAAACTTCTTATTGACTTTGAAACTTATAAAAAAAAATTTTAACTTTAAGGCTCTGAGTGGAGGTGGACTTAACCAGACAATATAGACACAGATTACTTTTGGGATGGTTTACCTTTTTATGACCTTTCTGATTGGATTAAGACACCAATAAAATTTATAACACATTCTGTTCATCAAACTGAAGCCGTTTAACTGAGTAATCTCTCTCTGATGAAGTGAGCCTACATCTCATCTGCAGATTAAGACCTCTGAAAGTTGGTTTTAAGGATAAAAAGTCATTTAAAACAAAGCTGAGGTTTTGATTTTGCATGAATATTAAAGTAATAAACAGTCTGCTGTTTATTTATTACACTTAGTTTCATGCTGAAAACCCCTGGTTACTGTGTAAAGTATAAAGCATGAAAATCTTTGTGAGCCTCGGTATATTAACAGATTATTTTATGCGTCACCTCCACAGGACAGCTCGTCGGGCAGCAGCACCAGGTGAACGGGACATGAGCAGCGGGTCGTCCCATCTCCTTTCACGATGCAGATGTGGGAGCAGCCGCCGTTCTCCCACGTACATGGATGTTTACCTGGAAAACGCAGAGCTCAGGTAAGTGTGGTTTTTAGTTTGAGAAGCTGGGATCCGCAAATTGTCTGAGTAAAGCGGACTCACTGTACTCCCTCATGTCAAGCTCGTGGACGGCGTGGATGTCGCTCAGCAAGGCAATGCGGGCCTGGATCTTGGTGCGTCCCTCCCTCGTCGTCTTGTCAATGCGTTCGATCATCTGCTGCTGTTTGTCGATCCAGTACAAGTGGTTCTCGAAGACCGTCAGGCCGACAGGCTGCAGAATGTTCGAGTCCGCGATCACGATGCGATTGGCTCCTAAATCATTTCAAAAAAGTGCCGGGGGGGAAAAAAAGAAAACCAGGTTGTAGGGCAAAAACTTTAGGAACAAAGAAACGGGAGAGAAACTGAAGGGTGAGGCAGAGGGGAGGCGGGAGGATGGAGAGCGATACGCTGAGGTCAACAGCCAGAAAATCTGCTTATTAAACTCTTCTGGGGTTTTTTTTCCCTTTTTTTCCCCAAAACAAACAAATTAAAAAAACCAAAACCAAGCGAGCTCAGGTCCCACTAAAGGATGTCGGGCCCTCATCCGACACTCATGGACTCTGATTCTAACAGTTTAGTCATAAACGTGCACTTGAGCAGCTGCTGGAGGTCATTTGTGGGGCTCTGGTAGTGCTCTTCTTGTTCCTCCTCGAACAAAGGAGCAGATATTAGTCCTGCTGCTGGGTTGATGCATTCTACGGCCCTGTCCAGCTTTCCTCATGTAACTGCCTGTCTACTAGCATCTCCTGCACACTCTTGAGATGGTGCTGGGAGACACTGTAAACCTTCTGTGCAAACCTTCAGTTCCTGTAACAAGCACTTCCTTTTGGGTGTGTCAGTTAAAAACAGGTGGACTGTTACAGGTTAAGCAACCCAGACGTATGTAAAGTGATTCAAATCTGGGTCTTTTCCCCTCAACTTGTATCTGATGCGACTCCCAATCAGACTGCTTCAACGCTTTTTGCCTCAGAGAAGACGATCACTCTACTCGCCAAGTTTCCATAAAAGAAGGCGGAGTCCCAAAGACACAAAATGAACAAATAAAAAGAATTCACAGCCTCCTGCAGCAAAAAACCTGCTCGTCAGCCATCTGAGTTTTCTTTCAGAGGTGGGGAGAGCCGCCAAGCAGAAACAGGAGCCACGAGAAAACATCCAAGGAACCTGCACCATTTACATCTCCGACATTTACATTCCTGCCGGCCAGCGAGAGGCGCCGGAAAACAGGAATGTGCTGAATGCTGGGCTCCACACCAACCCCCACCTCCACTGATTTCTGACATTCATGGAGGCTTATTTACTTCCTGTTTATGTTTGTACTGCTGAGAATGAGTTCAACATCCACAGGAACAGATTTGATTTAATTCTGAATTTGCAGCAGGTTTTAAATAAATTAATCCTTCAAAAGACTTAAAACTTCAATGACTTCTGTGCTGGAAAATACTAAAGTCATTTTTTCAAGATGAACACTGAGCCTCCAGATGATCTGCAGCAAACACTTCCACCTCAGAACTGTAAAATATTTGGATAGTTCCCAAAAAGCTGAATCTGTTCATCTGGACATAGCGTTTTTTTAGTGGGACAAACGTTTTATCACCTCCTGGTAACTTCTTCAGTCTCAGCTGACTGCAGGTTTCCCCAGCCTTATAAACAGTACATAGCATAATTATAAGGCTGGGGAAGCCTGCAGTCAGCTGAGACTGAAGAAGTTACCAGTTGGTAACGAAATGTTTCTCCCACTAAAAAACGCCACGTCCAGATGAACAGATTCAACTTTTTGGGATTCTTTTACCTGGATTATTGAGCATGCATCAAGAGATATTTGGATAGTTGAAACTGAAGTGGACCCGGCGGGCCCCGACTCACCTGAGAGGTCACTGCTCTCGATGCGCCGCAGGTCCGAGTCGACCCAGAACAGCTTCCCCACCTCATTATCGATGGCCAGAGCGACAGGTTTCCCCAGGCCGCTGAAGAAGAGCACCTCGCGCTCTGTACCGTCCAGCGCCGCCCGCTCGATCTTCGGGGAGCGCTCCATTAGATTGGTGAAGTACATGTACCTGTGTGGACATAATGTATCGGCTATGAGGACGCAAACTGTGGAGGTTTGTGCATGTTTTCCCTCTCTGAGCTCTGAAGTTAACCAGAACATCTGCAGACTTCATCTCTCTACCGCACGGCCTGAAACTAACCTGCAATTATGGCTCGGAGTGAGCGAGTCAGAGCCGCCGAGCTGCAGCAGCCCGACAGAACAAACATGGAGGACAAATTAGAGAGCGATTAAAGGCAGCGTGCACACACACCGCCATACAGACGACCTGCAGGTGGGTCAGGTGAATTTTTCTGGATTTAAATCAGATCAATTACAGAAACACAGGAGGATAAAATTCAAAGCATCTCCTACAGTGAAGCTGTTATTCTCACTCTGCAGCACACGAAGGCATAAAAATACAGATGCACGAGTCCTGCTTTATAACCAAGAAGCATCTTGATAATGTTAACCTGATGTGCACCTCTCTACAAATGTAAAAACATGTCCACGTCAACACAGCCCGCACAGGGATGCCTGCAGGCAACAGTGCCAGCCACTTGCATAAGCTACATCATAGGCTCTACTTAGATCCACAGCAGAAGCATCGTCCAGACATGAGATCTACCTCTGGGCCAATTCTGGGTTTTAGAGTTCACAGCTAAACAAAGTTTAAGTAAAAACAATAAATGTCACTAAAACCCTGAAAACAAACATTATTTTGTCCTTCAGAAACATTTTTTTTCCAGATCCTTTGCAGTAAGAAGAATTCACGTCATAAAGGAAGAAAAAAAAAACCAGGATAAATGTAAAAGATTTTTAAATTAGAAATGTGTTTGTGTTTAAGAAAAGCTCCAATTTAAATAAGAAAACTATTTCCTGTGAGAGATGTGATATTTTTAATTACTGTTTGTTTGTTTTTTGGAAGTTTTTCATTTTTCTTGTCTGTGCTTCAGCCTGAAAAGGTGTCCTGATGATGATGATGATGATGATGATAACTGGGTGTGAGGCCTCAGTGACACTGACCCTCTCTCTGGGTTGACGACGATGGCCCGCGGTTTGTCGTGCTCGCCCCGCAGCACCACGCCGACTCTGCTGCCATCGATGCGGGTGACGTTGATGACGTTGGTGACCTCACTGGTCCAGTAGATGAAGCGGCTGTAGATGTCGATGCTGAGGTCGTACAGCTGCAGACCCTGACTGTGTCCGCCCAGAGAGCCCGACACCACCGTCATGCTCTGGAACAAACAAACCAGAAAGTTTGAAACATTTTATTTACAAGAGACAAATAAAGGTCGTTTTTACAGCACACCCACACACACACTCTCATCAACAATCAAAAGGTCCAAAACGACACCAGAAACGCCATCCCGCCATCAAAGTGGCAACATGCTCACCAACGACCCTCCTCTCTGCAGACGCTGTCACTAAGGTCGTTTGTGCTGTTTATTTAGGAACGCATTCAGACTCGAACATGCCAAACTCCCCTGAGAAAACTGCAGGTTTAAGGTTTCCTTCTCCTGTCGGTGTTTACTCTCAGAGTCAGAGACACATGTTTGAAATGATTCATGAAAAAATGTCAGACATTAAACTGCTGCAGCTTATTGGAACTATGATAAATCCCATGATGCTCAGACCTGGTTATACAAAAAAATATAATGTTTAACAAAAACCAGATTTTGTCTTTAGATCGTGTCTCTTGATGTGAGTGTAAAAGTGATCTGACTGCAGTTTTTAAGTCTAAATATGTTTTCAGCCCTGAACATTTCATGTGGATATCTCCCGTACTGATTCAGTTATGAGGGATCACAAATGTTAAAATTGAGTAAATAATAATAAAAAAAAGCAAAATCTTTACTTTGAGGGCCTGAAACTCACGAAACAATATAAAAGGTAAAACTTTGCACAATGGGGCTCAGATGGGAACTTTTTATATGCAGTGACTCGAATTTGTAGTCAATTTAGGATTGTGTGCCACAGCATTTGCAAAACTCAGTGCTGAGATAAGCTGAACATTCATTTCCAAATGATGCATTCATTATCTGAATATCTTCCACTGAATGTAGGGGACAAATTTCAGTGCTAGAAGTGTCACCATAACACACTTGATTGTGCAATTGTCCTTTTTAAATACTTTAGTACAGGTATAGAGACCGACTCGCCACCTCACCATAACCAGGTTTCAGTTTGCCCTGCAGTTCTTGATCTGACTGCTAAATAAAAGCACCAGAATCTGAATTACTCCCGGGGACCACCAGCGATTCTAGTTTTCCTAACGTACGCCATACCTGGTTCCCATCCTCCTGAGCGCGGCGGATCACGTTTTGCTTGGAGTCGATCCAGTACAGCTGCTTGTCCAGCGGGTCGTAGTCAATGGCGCGGACGTTCCTCAGGTTGTGGATGGGCAGGATGATGTCGGGGCTCTGCTGCTCATCAATCACCATGCGGTTGATCGCCGTCTTCTGGCTGAAGAGCAGGAAGGATGTAGGAGCTGAAACACAGAGAAACACGTCAGACAAAATCCTTCATGCCTTTTATAGGGCGCAATGATCCCTAAACAGGAAACAAAGATAACTAAAACAGCGCTGCAGGAGAAATCGTTCTCTCTCCTCACCGCTGCAGGTCTTGTTGTCATAGTTGAGGGAGAAGTGGGCGGGGCAGCCGCAGACGAAGCTGCTGACAGGGACGGCGAGGCAGAGGTGGGAGCAGTGACCATTGGTGGAGGCGCAGGCATTCCAGCCACCCTGTCTGGATGAGTGAAACACTAAGATGTCCATGACGTAATCCAGGTGGCCTTGGATGATGGTGCGGTTCTGCCCGCTGGTCTTGTTGGCGCGCTCAATGCTGCGTTGGCTCCAGTCCGTCCAGTAGATGTAGTCCTGGTACTGGGTGAGGCCGAATGGGTGAGGAAGATCATCAGCAATCACCTCACGGTCCAGACCTGAAGGAGAAGAATGAAGAAGTAAAAATTTTGATATTTTCCAACATTTTTGTATCATGTACCATCATGTACTCTGCTGCTCATTCTATAAAATGAACTGAACAGTTAAATTATTTATACACATTTTTATAGAAAAACACTTTGAACTAGCCAAACAGGTCACCGACAGCTCGGTGGCTATCATCAGATTGATAATCAGATTACCAAGCATGTTGGCGGACTCGATCAGCGTCGTGTCCAGGTCAGTCCAGTAGAGGCGGCGCTCCGCGTAGTCGATGGTGAGTCCGTTGGCTCGTCCCACGTCGGCCACCAGTGTGATCCGGCCCGTCCCGTCCATCGCCGCTCGGTCAATCTTTGGCTTCCCGCCCCACTCGGTCCAGTACATGTACCTGCGGAGAGGAGACAGGTCAGCACAGACCACATCTACGATTAGGGCCTGCAGACACTTTCCTGCAGCTCTCACCCTTCAGCCGGATCCAGAGCCAGAGCTCGGGGACTGTCCAGATCCTTCCAGACCAGAACCTGCCGGTGCTGCCCGTCCAGTTTGGCCACCTCAATGCGGTTTGTGCCGGTGTCGGCCCAGTACAGGTTCTTCCCCAGCCAGTCTACCGCCATCCCCTCTGGATAGTCCAGACCGAACTCCACCACATGCTCCAGAGCGCTGCCGTTCATGAAGGCCCGGCTGATGGTCTGCAGGGGTCAGAAGTCAGATTAAAGACTCAATAAACGACAGCAGTTCATGACTGAGAACTCATCTGTTAGAGAGACCAATGAAATAACTGACAGAAGAAAACAATACAGACAAGACATGAGGACAGAAGAAAAAGAAAAAGAGGAACAAAAGAATAAGAAGAAAAGGAAAAGAAGAAAAAGGAGGAAAAGAAAAACAACTGAGGAAGAATAACAAGAAGAAAGATGAGGAGGAAGATAAGGAAGACGAGGAAGAAGAAACAAGAAGAACAAAAGCAGAAGATGGAAAGAAAAGAAGGAAAACAAAAGGAGGAACAAAAAGAAAAAAGAAATGATGGGAAAAGAAAACAAAGAAAAAGAAGAGCTAGTGTGTAGAAATAAGCCCCACCTTCAGAGTGATGTCGGTCCAGTAGATGCGATTGTCGGTGACATCAAAGTCGAGTGCCGAGGCCTCCTTGACGCCAGTGAGCGGGATGGCCACATTGTTGCTGTTGGTCTCCAGGGAGATGCGGCGGATGTCAGTGTGGCGAGAGAAGAGCAGGAAGGCCTCGGGGACGATGCAGGTCTTCATGTCGGCGATGAGCTCCAGGCCAATGGGACAGCCACACTGCACGCCCTGAGGCTTGTACAGACAAAGGTGACTGCAGCCGCCATTATCCTCTGCGCACGGGTTTGTACCTGAGCAGGTGAAGCAGAATGTTACCATCTGAGGAGAAAATGGACAGGTCTATTTCCTGGAGTACAGACTTATATAATTAGCTATTATCAGCCGGACTCACCAAAGGCCTCGTGTACATTCGTGGCCTTGAGGCCCATGAGGTCGGGTAGCTGGTCGATGATGAACTCTCTCACTGCGGTGCGTTTGTGGACACGCTCGATGCTGCGTCGCTGCCAGTCCGTCCAGTAGATGTAGTCTCCAAGCAGGGTGAAGCCAAAGATGTGAGGAAGCTTATCCTCCACCAGCACCCGTCGCCCTGTCCCATCCATGTTCATCACCTGAAGACAGAAGGTGTGAAATTTTAGTCTGGAAGGAGGGAGGAGGAAGTCACGGGGAAAAAGAAGAAAGAAATGAGGAGGAAGAAAACAAAAAAAGAAAACAAGGAAGAAGAAAAGTAAGAAACAAGGGAGCCAAAGAAAATTAAAAGGAAAAAGAAAAAAGGAAAAGTGAGAAAAAGGGGGAAAAAAACACAAGGAAGAAGCAAACAATGAAGAGGAAGAAGAAAAAGAAAGATGATTAAGAAAAAAATAAGAAAACGAGGAAGAATGAGTAAGAAAAAAAGATCAAGAGGAACATGAGAAAGAAAAGGAATAAAACAGGAAAGAGGAAGAGGAGGAAAAAGAACACAAAGTAGCAATAAAACAAGGGAGATCAAGAAAATGAAGAGGAGGAAGAAAAAAGAAAAATTAGGAAAAGGGGAAGAAAATAACGGAGAAAGAAGATTAAGAAAACAACAAAAAAGAAAAAAAAACAAGGAACAAGAGGAAGCGCAAAAGAAAACAATGGATGACTAAGAAAAGAACACAAGAAAGAAGAGGAATAAAACAGGAAAAGGAAGAAGAAGCAGGAGGAAGGGGGGAAAAAACATGAAAGAAGAAGAAGAAAACAAGGAAGGTGAGGAAGTAAAAAGGAAAGAAGAGACAATAGAGAATATGAGTAAGAAACCAAGGACAAACAGGAAGAAGACAAAGAAGAAAACAAGGTAGATGAAGACAAAGATATAAGGAAGAAGAAGAAGAAGCAGGAAAAAGAGGGAAAGAAAACAAGAGTATGAAAACAACTATGACAACGAGGAAGTAAACAAGGAAATGAAAGAAAAATGAAGATGGTAAGAAAATAACACTGAAGAAGAAAAAAGGAAGAAGTGGGAAAAAGAAGAGGAAGAAAACCCCCAGGTTAGAAGATAAGAAAACACTGAAGAAAAGAAGGAAGAAGAAAAAAGAGGATATAAAGAAAATAAGGATGGAGAAAATTAAAAAAAGGAAGAGGAAGAAAGGAGAAAAAACAAGGAAAAAGAAAACAGAAAGAAGAGGGGGAAGAACGAGAGAAGAAAAAAAGGGATAACATACAAATTTAAAAAGTTTTGTTATTTCCAAAGCTGTTTGACGTTTGCCTGTATTTAAGTGCTGATACCAGCAGGATTGTCTGTTCACACCACATTTCCAACATGTTCAGAACCAACATCAAACTAATAAACAGGCACTGAAAGTGAATCCATGCGGTAAGCTCCTGTAAAACAAAAGGGATGAGTACAGAAACAGACCAGGTCCCATCACACAGCATTTCCTCCAGCCAGCGCAGCACAGATGGGGGGCTGGGCAGACTCACTGTGGATACTGAGCACGCTCACAAGGGCTCAGGCGACCTGGCAGCACATCGCAGAGCCACTAATTAGAAGCAACAGCCGGAGCAAACAAACAACAGCAGCATATGGCTGCCACATTTCCTCCTCTTCTTCTTCTCCTCTCACACAAACTTTGACATCTCACTTCTACAAACAGCAGAACAGAGAGCGTTAAAGACCGACTCAACGGGACTACGAGGACAGCACAGCTCACATATGAAGCAGCGTTTGCTGTAATCTATCAACTTGAGCACAATTTATGTTACAGCCTCCACAGACGGACGCACCATCAGACGAGCGCCCACACACCTCCATCAGCACCACCAACGATGCATAAAAACTGAGTCACTACAGAAACTTCACTGTTAGTTCTGACCTGTCAGAGTTTAGTCAGTCAAATCTGGATTTTTACTGTGACCACTCGGGCCCCCAACACTGCTCATTTCACCCATTAATTACTCTTAGCCAACAATTAAAACTACCTTTACATGACTTTATTACTGTAACTATTCATCTCTTAGTTCACCTACTACGTTTAGCCACTTATTACCTTTAGCTTCATTACTTTAAGCTAATTATTTATATGTTAAATTTAGATAACTATTTCAACTTCTTGTCCAGTGCTTTTGGTAAAATTATTTGAAAGCTAACTAGTCACTCTCAATTTTTCTATTCTGTTACTTTCAGCTAATTATTTATGTTTCTTTGACCTATTTTAACTGTTCATCCTTTACATTTAACTCACTAATTTAACTACTTTCACATTAAACCTACATTCCCATTACTTTTAACTATTTCAGGTGTTTATTCTTCACCTTTAGCTAAAATATTTTATTTTATTCAAATCCAAACTAAATCAAACTTGTGTACCAGTTCTTGTTTGTTGAAGTCATTAGATTTGTCTGCTGTACAATCATTCCACCAGGAGAAGGAACAAAGCCAAAGACATTCATGCCCACGATGAGTGGATGTAAACGTCTGACCACAGCTGTATGTACAGTTTCATGCAGTTTTATTGTATTTTTAATAAAGATTAGTATCGCACTCCTAACAAAGTTGGCTCTTTGCGTTAATCCTGATGTGGGTGTGTCTATAAATTGTAGTTAAATCATGAAAAATGACAGATAGCATAAGTGGTCCATTTAAAACATCCACATCTGGACAACAATAGAATCCACCAATCCAACATTTCCAGACTCTGAAATACTGCTGAATGAGCCACACTGAACCCGACTAAAATCAAATCACTGGTTATTTTGATTCATGTTGTCTGTAAATGATGAACTGTAAAGAGCATAGTTTTAGATTTTACTAAGCCAGCAGACCAAAGCCAAATATTCACATGAAGAAAAAAACATCTAAACCAAGAATCATTTTAAAAAAAAGTTATTCTTGACCACAGAAGTGTTGGTGAAACTCCTCGAAAACAGGCAAACACGTGAAGATGAGTTAACTCCGATAAGATCATTTCTGAAACATGCAGAGAGGCTCAAAGTGTCAACAGAGGCAAATATGTCAGGAATTTGCAGAAAAGAAAAAACAGCGAGGCCTGTAATCTGCACAGCGTCCTTCCACCTATCAGCACGGCGTGGAGCGACGCTATTCGCTGCTCCCAGAACAGCCCCTGCGTGGCCGGCTGCCATCTTTCAAAACATCTCCACACACTAGGCCTCGGAGGAACGTGGTGTATAAATATAAGACGAAGTTTCCATCCTCAGCCCGATGGCCTCAGCCAAAAGGTCTCCGCTGGTTTGGGAGTTGAGACCGCAGTGTGGCGACGGTTTCAGATTCTGGGTCTATTCTAAACAGAGCCGACCGCAGCTGGAGTGCAGGCCACAATCGGAACCAGATGTGGGATTTCGCCGCAAAAACTGGGTCCTCGGAGAAACCCGAGGGGAGGGAGGGAGGCCAGGAGAGGCCCCTCTGCCGGGGCACCGCCATCAACACCACCTCTGAGGGGGTTTAAGAAGGGGTTCAAGAAGGGGTTCAGGTGGGGTCAGATGAAAACCAGAGACATAAAATAAGCTACAAACATGACAGGATGGCGTGAGGACGCAAACCACAGAGAGAGGGAGAGAGTGTGATCAGACTTTTACTTTCAGACCCAGCTGGACTGTCGACACACCAAGCAGAGCTGCCATGTGCAGAAAGTTTCAAAGCTCTGTGACGGACGGAGAGCCGATGTGACTGTCGAGTGTCAAAGTGAGGCAGAGGGAGGCATGAAAAGACATTTTTTACCTCCCAAATCAATTCCTCTTATACAGGAGAGGACTTTCACTCCAGAAACCAGCTTCTCAAGACCCTCAAACATCAGAAAATATGCAGGCAGCCATTTAAAAATAATATTGTAAACCATTTTCATACTCGCCTGATCACTGTAGTGGGTTTTTTTTAATGCTTTGAATAGTTTTGGTCAAACAAAAATCTTTGCTTCAGAAACACAGCACCGTTCACCGTCACCAGATTATTTAGAAAGGTAATCAGGGAACATTATTCTGCAAATGTTTGCTTGTTAATGTTCCCTGAACGTGCTGCTTATCATTACAAGTTTAGGGTGACTTAAAGTTTAGTTCAGTGCATCAACTCAAGGCCGTCCTAATCAGCTGTGTGCAGTGGTGCTTTTAATGTTGTGGCTTATCAGAACAAAAGCTTTAGAAGTTACTAAACAATCACCAAAATCAGCCTTGATCGACTCTGAAGTCAGAATTTTGTCTTAATTTTTTTTCTTTATTTTATTTACACTCCAGCTTTTTGGCCAGTTGACAATTTAAATTATTAAAATTATGAATTTCTATGCATTCATTTAGAATGACGCTTCAAAAAAGCCCAAGATGGCTGCTGACTCACAAGACGTGCTTCTAGAAAAACCTCACCATCATTTTATATCCTGGTCTACAACACCACAAAGCATGAGTGATCATAATTTCCAAATGTTTTAATATTTGGAATTATAGTCATGCAACTATCTCGCCTAAAATCCATATTCACCTTGCTTTATTTACCTACAAGCTGTTTGCCAGCCAAAATTAAGCAACAACAGAAGAAGAAGGCCCTGCTAACTTCCAGGCAGTGGCCGGTCCAACAGTCCACAGCCACTGAATCACAATACTGTGTAAAATGCCCATTTTAAATGATAAAGTCATGTACAGGACAGCTGGTGGTGTTTTGAGTGATCGAACATTTGTGAATTCCATAAAGGTGAGGCTCTGTGACAAAAAACAAATTAATTTAAAAAGAGCCTGTCTGAAAACATCTGCCACTACCATGTCTTTAAAAAATATGTAAAAACAATCGAGTGTAGAATGATACAAAGATACACCATCCCATGGACGCCGACCTTTAAGGGGAGCAGATTATGGAACCACCAAGACTAACGAAATCCATGCTGGACTTTTAAACCGAGCCTTAAAAAAAGTAAAACCTGAAACTCAAACACCAACCTCGATCTTGTCCGTCTTGGCGTCTCCCCAGTAGATTTTGCGTTCTTCGTAGTCGAGTGCGAGGCCGTTTGGCCAACCCAAAGACGTGTTCACCATCACCACTCTCTCCATCCCATCGAGATCAGCTCGCTCAATCTTTGGCACGTCACCCCAGTCGGTCCAGTACATGTACCTGAGAAACAGAAGGAGAAAAAAATACCAACCCGACATCATGGGTTTGTCTTCTTTAGATTAATCAAAAATATCTGAACTTTTACAAAAGTTATTTTAGAATGACTTCACACAGGATTAAACTTCAAACTTTGAAGAGTTTCTATTTAATGGCTCAGAAAGAGTCTCTGTCCTATAAAATCTTTGATTAAAGCCTGATTTGAGAACTTTAACTGCTTTATATTTGCAAAAAAGTTTCCAAAACACAAATATGTCCTGGGATATTTTTGTAAATATTTTGTGTCTTCACTCAGATTATGACTAAGTATCCCCTTTGTTTTCTTCCAGACGTTAGACCCACCCAGCAACAGGATCCAGTACGATGGCTCTGGGCTCATCCAGGTCCTCAGAGATCAGGATCTTGCGCATGGTACCATTGAGCCGGGTCACCTCGATGCGGTCGGTTCCAGTGTCGGTCCAGTAGAGGTTCCGGGCGATCCAGTCAACGGCAATGCCATCAGGGTGGTCCACCTGTGACGTGACCACAAACTGAGCATCGCTGCCATCCAGCAGGGAGCGACGGATGGCCTTCACGTCATCATCCGTCCAGTAGACGTATCCCTCCACCGGGTCATAGTCGATGGCGATGGCGTGGCGGATGTTGTCTACCTGCAGGATGATGTCCGTGAAGTCTGGCATGTCCAGAGAGATTAACCTCAGGTCGGTTCGCCGAGCCAGCAGCAGCATCTCAGTCGCACCTGAAGAGGAACACAAAGGTCAGAAACAGGGTCAGAACATTATCACTCAAAGTTCAAAGATATTTTTAGTAGAAGTCTCACTGAGATTAAAAATGATTTTTCAGCAGACAGACACAAATACAGCTTTCAAACTACAAACAGAAACGGGAACAGTTCCAAACAAATTTCACTGCAACTTTAAAACCAATCGGAATGATCAGCCGTACAGCTTCAACTTAAATTGATCCCTCTGAAACGTATCCTGCTTCCTGCTCAGGTATTTTACCTCCAGTAAAGCGTAAAGTGATCCTTTTAAATGCACACGAGTTACAGATTCAGACTAATGGATGCATGGAAAATAAAAGATAACAAACAAGTCAATTATGAAGCATTACTGCAGGCAATAAATGTGCAACTTATATTCTGGATTAAACTTTTGGAAAAGAGCAAAAAAAAGTCTGTAACCACTTTCCTAAAACATACTTTGATGGTAATCTCAGTTAATTTAAGACTTTATTGATCACCAATCAGGAGTTAACACCAGCACCACCTTTAAAAGCAGCTGATTCAAAGTAATGAAGACATCACAGCATCAGTAACTTTAATCTAGGCTAATACAATATTAAAGAAAAGAGAGAGGAGTAATCCCAGGGATTTATCAATACACTTATTGATACTCTTACAGACTATCCATATGGTGGTGTAACAATAAGACAGTACAGTGGTTTGATTACTCAAGTATGAAGGTGTTTGCTAATGCGCCTACAGCTGAAATATTAACAATGATCCGAGGTTATTATAGTTAACTAAACTAAAAACTAAAGCTAGACGTGAAACAAACATTTTAGTTAACTAGAATAAAAATAAAAACTAGACCTTTGAAAAAAATTAAATCTAACTGAAGCGATTTTGTGAACTTGGAAAACTAAAATAAAATTATGGAGGAAATATCTTTAGTTTTGGTGTTTGTTAATTTGGTAAAGATTTGTTTTCACAAACTGCCTGATGAGGGTTTGATGGACGTTTTTATTGAGGCTTTGGCTACAAGCCTGCTTTCAAAAGGATCTGTTTATATTGTAATATCTATACTGATTTTCCTAAATCTAGACTTTGGTATTTTCAATAAATAAAATAATAAAGTCATAAAGACTAAAACTAAAACTGAAACTAATAAAAACTAAACTGAAAAACTCGCTTTGGAAACTCAGTGAAATTAAACTAAATTCAAAACAAAAATTCAAAAAAAAAATAAATAAGAAAAACTAATAAGAAAATACAAAACTATAATAGCTCTGCTATGATTCATGCAAAATTCATCCACTCTGGACCAAGTCTGGACCACGATGATTACAGGGAACTAAAACTAAGTGTGAAATAAAAATAAAGACTAACAGACTAAAATTGTACAGTAAATATATTCATGTTTGAGACCAACATGTCTGCCTTCTGCAAAGTTACATGAAATGAATGAAATGAAATATAAAAGACATTTTAAGGGTTTAATATCATACATATAAGAACCAGCGTCACTCCTGAAGTGGAATGACTCGGACTGGCTGCAGGTCTGAATCCACCTGGTGAGGATTTTCTTTATCTTACCACACAGCTAATTAAAAATATGCACAACAGAAATAAACTCCAGTGCTCCATGTGAAGGACTTTTTACTTCCAGTCCTGACAGAACACCTGATTTAATTTCTTTAACATCTCAGACCTGGATCAGTGCGGCTGCAGTGAAACAACAAACATCGACCCTTCAGCTCAGCCCCCCTCGGCTGAAATGGTTAAACCCCAGCAGTGAAAGGGGGCATTGTCTGCGGGGGGATCATGTGATCCCATCTCTCACAAAGGCCTCCCCGCCTTCAAAACTCCCGTTGCTCTGCAGGCGAGGGTTACTGAACCCGAAAAATGTAAATAAAAGGAGGCAGAGGGCGGGGAACCATCGGGCTGCCGTTCAAACGGCCGGCCCCGCCGATGGAGGGGGATTACCATAGCAACAACAGGTCAGCCAGACACCACCTTAAGCTGCTCGGAGATGACTACGATGAAGAACAGGAGGAGGAGGGGAGTGGGAGAGAGCACGTTATCAGGAGTTTTTAAATTAGAAGAAAAGCTAATGAGGTTTGGCAGCAGAGAATCTGCCAGTTTCTCTTCCTGCAGGAACACAAAGCTCAAACACACTAATGAATCCAATCTGCCCGCTCGGCCCGAATTCTTGTAAACAGTTATACAAGACCGGGTTTGTGCGTTTTTCCTTTTTTCTGGGTGAAAATAAAAGATAATCTGCGAGCGTCGACGTCGCTCGCTGACGCACTTCAAGAAATATTTGGACTCTCTTTCTTTTTCCACTCGAGTGTTTCTGAAGCCAAACTCCACAGTCACTGAGTTTAATCTGCCTCTCTGGATTATACAGAAACAAATATAAACTGACCACTTTATTAGGAACACCATTGCAATCTAAGGCAGCTCAGCTATACTACAAAGTCTGTCTTTGTTTATCTGCAGTATTCTTATTAGAACAGGTACAAACCCAGACTAAAATGGCACCTGAGAAACTGGACTAAAATGCCTCAAGTTAAA
>VUQS01077359.1:52994-65277 GCA_015108495.1 Heterochromis multidens
TCAGAGCACGGAAACGACCTGCAGAACCGATCCCGAACTCCCACAGACCCCCCAACACACACAGGCGTTACCCCCACATTCCTGCGGGACTACTTTATCACACCGACAGGGGCCCCACAGCACAGGGCCCCATCATCAGGGGCGTTTCCAGGACTTTTAAATGGGGTGGCACAAGCACAAGACAAGGGGGGTCTCAAGAATTTATTATATTCTATATCTATACTATAACAGCTTTTATTTTTCTCTACTCAAGCTTCTTTTTTCCTCTTTTTGTAACAAATCTAATTATTCATTATGTAAAAGGCCTTTAATCACTTTTTTGTTAAATCCCCACATCACAATATGATACCTTAAAAATGTAACTCTGATATGAGGGTAATAAAACTCAGAAGAAAACACATTTTATTCTTCTTTTTGCACCTTTATTGTAATTTGTTCACCACAAAAAGACAGAAAACCAAAATAAACACAGATAACAATGAATCTGACACATTTATTTGATTTTCAAATGTTTGAAAATCATTTGATAGATTTTACAGTGTTTCTGTTCTTTTTCCTCTTCAGCATTTTGCTTTTCTGGTTCTTAATTTAGGATTTTTACACTTTTTACTGACCTATAACGTCTGATTTCAGGTTTTCTCAATCTCTTTACACACTATGAGGTTTACATGTTTTATTTTGCTATTTTTGATTTGCATTTTAATGTTTTATGCCTTGGACACAAAGTTAAAGAGTCCAGGCTGAGATGGTTGAATATGGAGCTGCCAGGCAGGAGGAAAAGAGGAAGACCTCAGAGGAGATTCATGGATGTAGTGAAGGAGGACATGCAGAGGGTTGATGTGACAGAATAGGATGCTGGGATAGGAGGAGATGGAGGACGCTGATCCACTGTGGCGACCCCTAAAGGGAGCAGCAGAAAGAAGAAGAAGATTTGAATGTTTTATGCCTCTTCTTTCCAGAATTGAATGAGAAAGTTGCACGTAAACAAGCAAATTACTCTGTGATTCATCATCTTAACAGATAAGCTTTCTCTTGCTTCTTCTCACACCTGTGTTTATCCATGACTTTATTAATAAAACATTAGCCTCAGTTTTAGTTGTCAAAACATAAAAAAATGAATGATGATGCCAGATTTCTCAAACTCTTTTAGAGGGAGAAAGTTCACTGAGGAGGTGAGGTCACACACTACAGAGAGTACACTTCCTATTTCAAAGTCACAGCTGTTCTAAAATCTTTTGTTCACTATGTGATTAATAAAGTGTGGATCACTCTGGTCTGATGTAATGAGCGTGTCTGTGGGAGATGTGGAAGTGATGACGCAGATGACCGGCAAAAAAAAAAAGGAAAGCGTCTAATTTAAAACATTTAAGATTTTAATCAGCAGGTCAGCAAAACTGCCTCATGGTCTCAGGATTATGAGGTCATTTTTATACATTTTAACTATGATATATCTGATCATGTGCCTGTCACGAGCTCAACCACAACATTCATCACACCTTTTGATCAGTGAGTTCATAGGATTGGGTCCAAATTTGGTGCTTTTTGATTATTTTTCCAGCATTTTTGATCCTCATAACTTGAGTGCTGAAAAACACATTGAAGCTCTGTTAAAAACTGCAATCCTTTGAACATCAGTATCATGGGATATCTGATAACTCAAATAAACTGCAACAATTTAATTTGATGATGAAGATATAGAGAAACAGGAACAAGCATCAGTACCCTGGATGTTTGATCTGTTTCTGATAATTCAGTGGAGAAAACTTCCAAAAGTGGATTCTGGGTAAACTTTCCAGACTCACATTAGCATGTGGGATAGGTGTCTGCTCAAGGCAAGTCAGAGCATACGAAAGGTCTCCTTTTTACCTACATTTGATGCCAGGCTCATCTTCTAGCTGTGATTCTTTCTGGGTCAAAATCATTCTTGAAACAGAGCAGAGGTTCAGCTACTTCCAAGCTGCACGGAGAACAGGATAAGATCTGAAGCAGTTAAAGCTCTAGCAGCACTTGTAGTATAAAGAACAGCTTTACTACACATGTTCATGGGAATCATAAAACACATTACAGACAACATTTTAAAGAGGATAGGTATGTTTCTGGCGCCTCCTTGTTAGATGTGAATGATGGATGAATATGATTGGTTGTTTTGTATGTTTATTATATTTATGATGGCTCTGATGAAGAAAGCCGAAACACATCAGTCAAGCACTGAAGTTGATCTTCAGAAAAAAAGTTTTGGCAGTGGCACAAATTTAGTGTTTCATACACTTTGCTGCTTCACTTTCTATTTATCTTATTTTGTACATGTTTCTGTGATATAGTGAAGAATGTTATAAGCATTTCATAAGTTTCAAACACTGAAATGTATACAAAGAGTCAGTATTTACAGTGCTGACCACAGATTCTCGATGGCCAAGGATTCAAAATGTTAATTTGATGATCTCTGAGCCTCTTCGTTACCACTTTTTCCTTGTGACACGGAGCTCCATCATGCTGGAAGATCCACAAATTGTCACCGAACTGCTCCTGGATCGCTGGAAGAAGTTTGAGGATGTTTCTTTGGTCTGTGATAAGCTTGGCACTCTGATAGGGCAGGAGTGGATCACCATCTTTCAGAATGTGGCCCAGACGCTGATATCCAGCATGAAGAAGGGTGAACACTGTCAATAATGACTCTTTGCATAGATTTCTTTTTTTTGCTAATGAAAGTCTTTGAAACTTATGAAATGCTCATGACTGTTCTTCACTAAATCATAGAAACACGATAAAATAATAAAAACTGAGGCAGCAGAGTGTATGAAACACTAAATTTGTGCCACTGCCAAAATTTTGGCCATGACTGTACTAGAAGCGTTATTGGAACTTTAACTTCTTCAGAATAATTTTTGTGCAGGATGCACAAATATGTCTGGCAGGAATTGGTACACACTTCTCAACTGTTTGTGGACTCTGCATCAACCTGAACCAAGAATCTGACCAACGATGGAGCTCAACTGCACTCGAAAAAGGACAATAGCATGAACGAGAGGCTGCAGAGGAGCAGAACCTCAGCTGAGCTGCTGGATTTGACCAAGGACACATTCGGCCAAAGATTCTCCTCCACTTCATGAGAAATCTTACATCAACTATTTTTGGAGTTCCTGGTTTCATTCTTCATTAGGAGGTAGTGATCCGAACGTGAAACTGCTGTTAATCTACATCATAGACATTAAATTGGTGCAGTTAATTTAAACTATGATATACCTCCTAATTGATTTTCACTGCTGGTTAGAGAAAAAAAGTGTACAAAACAAAAACCAGATTTTGTCTTCAGACTGTGACACTCGGAGTTTGGTTTCAGTTTTTAACGGAGCTTAAATGTTGCACTTGTGAAGCTATGAGGGCTCAAAAATGCTGGAAAGATCATTTAAAAGTACCAAATTTGGACCCACCACTTTGATGGCCTGTAACTCTGAGAATATTCATAATATAAAGGTAAGATTAAGCATGGATCCATTAAATATACTTTAGTTATTGGAGGCTTAAAAGAAAGATGATTCTGAGAAGATTAGGTGTAAGCTTTTCTCAGATTTGGATGATTTTTGGGGTTTTTTGTAATGAACCTGCAGCCAGTTTGGTTAATAAGGAGCAGTAATGAACATGATTACTGAGATACTTGAAAGCTTAAAAGAAACCAAAAAGAGCAGATTCTGACTTTTGATTACTCGATGGGGAATTACCCAAAAGATAAAAAAATCAGAGCGGTTCCATTTTAAATCAAACACACTTGTACTAAATAAATGTGCAGACTCAGAAACGTCAAAAATCAACATTTTTTAATCCTTACAAGAACAAAACATCAAAGTTCAAACTTATGCAAAAGCATCACTTCACAAAACAAGACCAAACTATTACCATCCATGTAATTATTGATTAGACACAAAGTAAAAATCAGAGCAGTATCAGTGAAAACGCCTCATTGGTGCAGCTTCAGTTCATCAGGCTGCTGCTGCCGCCACCTGGTGGTGAAGTGACGCCGCAGCAGCATCGTCTCAGTCTGCACGTCCAGTACAATACAAACGTTGTCGTTATAGGAAAATAGTGCGCGGCGAGTGTCTTCTTACTTATGAAAAACAATCAGCAGATCATATTCATTTAAAAAAAAAAACACAGGATACAATAGTGCATCGATTTTCAAAGGATTGCATCCATCGTTTGAATCTTTATCCACGTGTGAAATACAAAATACAAAAACGCCACAGTGAGAGAGTGAGTCTGACATCTACACCGGTCAGGTGATTTAAGAAGCAATCACAGGCTCGTATGGCTGAAGCGTGTGGGAGGAAGAAGACATGCAGGTGTATACACAAAGGGCCCGGCGACCCCGCGGCGAAGGAGAAGAAGGCCAGAATCTACGCGTCTGAGTCCGCTCGTACATTTTCTCCTCGTCAGCTCCACCTCAGAGGCTTCCTGAGTTTCTGGGAATAAAAATATTGCTGTTTGTTCTTTGTTCCGTCGCCAGCTGAAGTTTTGGACCAATGAGCTCCTCAGCAGGTGATCTAAGAGGCCACAGCGGGCAGCTGCACCCACGACCTCTAATTAAGACTTCCAAAGATAGAGTAACGACTGAGAGGAATGTATCTTATGTGAAGTCAAGTAATCTAAAAAAAATCATCTCAAACTTTTTAACATAAGTGCACAAAATAAAAACTAATTAAAAGATATTTTCATGTAATTATGAGAACTTTTCCAGATAAATCCTCCATTTTCTTCTTTAGTGAATGCTAACGACCAAAAAATTAAGTCATGAAGTCCTAATTGATGATTGGTCTGTGATGACTTTAAGGAGGCGGAGCCTGAAGTGTGACGAGGATGACATTCTTGTACTGTATCCACAGACTGTATATAAAAGATGGACACAGTCACTTAAGGTAAATATAGCTGAAATAATCAACAGTTTAGACTTTAAATCGTGTGATTGGCGATTTTGTTGACTTCAGAAGCCTGTACATTTTTCTCATGTATTTGGCCATTTGATAAACAAAGTGTATTTAAGCTTGAGAAAATTAAAACTCTTATAAAGAATGGTTAAAACTATTATTTTTACAGTCCTGGTGATTTTCCTTTGGTGGAAGACAGAAACCCAAACATTTTCATATGCAGGAAAAACTATTTTTGTTCTCAGATGTCGTCATTTTGGCACTCGTGATTTTCTGATGGCGCTGGCTGAGACGGCTTTGGGGTCAGAATTTGTCTACTAGGAAAAACAAGTTGCTTAAGTATGAGCATGCAGCTCCATCCCTTCAGTTTCAACATACCAACATACAAGTGATGTCACCGTCGCTATGTCCATCTTTTATATACAGTCTGTGGCTTTAGGTGTCAAAATAACAGGAAAAAGTGATGCTAGCAACGCAGTGTGTTACTTTTTAGAAAATCAAAGCAGTGTCAGCTGTTTTTAAATGCAAAGAAACTGAAGAATATGTGCACCGTCCAACCAATCACAATTCAGTATTCTGCACAGTACAACATACCTTTCAGCAGGTGAAGTAGGTGCTCCCTTATTGTGTAACTGTGTGCTAATAAACTAATTAAATAAACTAATTAAATCTCACTAATTGTCCCTCTGAGCTCCCATCCTGGAAACGTTTTCCTTCCTTACACCTCGTAGTGCAGGTCGTTGAGTTCCAGTCTCGTGTAATGCCGTCTGTCAAAGGACTCCATTGCCTTGCGGCCTCCAATGGCGAGGGCCATTGTGAGCACAGCGAGCCCCAGCACCACAAACGCCACCATGCCGCTTTTCACAGCTCCGTGCGCAGCTATCGCCTTCCCTCTGTCAGCGCTTGAGTTCTGGAGGACGTGGTCAGACTGAACGGCATCTTTGGGGACGATTAAAAGAGTCGCTGCAGGCGTCGTCCTCATGGTGGACGCCTCAGTGGTGGTGGTTTTAGTTGTGGTGGTGGTGGTGGCGGTGGTAGAAGGAGGAGGAGGAGGGGTTGTGGTGGTTGTGGTGGTAGTTGAAGGAGTAGTACTGGTGGTGGTGGTAGGAGGTGTGGTTGTGGTGGTGGTAGTTGTTGTAGTTGAAGGTGTGGTGGTGGTAGTGGTGGTTGGAGGTGTTGTGGTGGTTTGAAGTGTAGTCATCATGGTCGTGGTGGTTTCAGTGTTTGGCTGAAGTTTGTCAGTAGTTCTGTATTTGGCCTCTTTGTTCATTGTTACAAAAGGAAGTGAGGTGGTGGTGGTGGTGGTGGAGCTCTGAGTTGGCTGGGTGGTGGTGCTGATAAGATGAGGTTTTCCTTTCCTGGAGATTTTATTTTGCTTTTTGGCGGTTTTGTTGGACTTTTTCATGGAGGTGGTGGAAGGTGGTGGTGCTTTAGCAGTGGTGGGTGATGAGGTCACCGCTGGCATCGTGGCAATTATGATGATGGGTGGAGGTGTGGTGGTGGTGGCAGGGGTTGAGGTTGTGGTTGGTGGTAAGGTAGTGATGGTTGAAGTCGCGGTTGTAGTGGTGGTCGGTTGTGTTGTGGTGGTGGTTCTTGTCGTGGTAGTGGTTGGTGGCGTTGTTGTTGTCGTTGTAGTTTGTGGCGTGGTTGGTTGTGTGGTTGTTGGCGTGGTCGGTTGTGTGGTTGTTGGCGTGGTCGCTGCCAGTGTGGTGGTGGTTGTAGTGTTTTTTTCTGTGGTGGTGGTGGTGGTTGTAGTGGTGGCAGGTCTCACAGTGGTTGGATGAAGTAAACCTGTGCAGGAAAGAAAACATGAAGACACAAACTTAAAGATTTGTTTAGAATTTTTTGGCCAGCAGGGGGCAGCAGAAATCCTGAGTGAGTTTTAAAAGGCTGGAAAAAGAATTATATTAAAACTTGACCCAATTTGGTAACATACATTAATCCATCCATGTTTTAGGTTTAGTGCTCAGAGTGACATCTGTGACATATTAGGGGTGTGGCTCATCTCTGCATACAGGGCTCCATATCTCAGGGGTTAGAGCACTGGCCTTGTTAAACCAGGGGTCATGAGTTCAAATCTCACTGGACCCTTAATTATAAGCTTCCATTAGAGAAGCATGATATTGTCCTTGAACTTGTACGTACGTGAAGAAATCCTCAAACACAAAATTTAAACATTTACTCAGCTGTTTCAGTCTTTCTTATTATCTTTCCTGAAACACCAAATTTGTCACATTAATATTTAAATTTATAAAGTTGTAATTCTTTGAGCTTTACTGAGCTCTTTTGTAACAAAGTAGCATCTGAAAATTGTAAAAACCAAAGAAAACTTGCATTTGAAGCTTGGTGCGACGTTGAGCCAGGAGAAAGTGTTGGTGTCGTATGTTCGGGCTCATAATACATTTCAGGATGTTTGCCTTAAAAACAGAAGTTTGATTTTATGTGATAAAAATGTGCCTCTTATACTCAACACAGTGTAACATTTCCCTAATGTTACTTTCATTGAGCTTTTGTGAAAGTCCTAACATCTCAAAAGCTTCAAAAACGTCAATGAGCTGAGTGTTTACCAGGTGTAGTGGGCGGAGCCTCTGTTGATATATCAGGCTGCATAGGTCAGGTGTTAGAGTGATGGCCTTGCAAACCAAAGGTCATGAGTTTGTTTAAATTTGATTAAGGCTTAAAGTTTGCATTATTAGGGGCGTGGCCTATTTGACTAACAGCTGGGTGAAGACGCCGGTGGCTGTAGCTGCTAGCTGTCTGCTAGGCTTCACCTCAGCTAATCGAAGTCCCTGAACTGGACCATCCAGGAAGTCTGAGCTCCAGTTTTGCTGAGTGAAATTCTAGGATTTTATTTTGATGTTTCTGAGCACTAATTAGCAGGTATCTGTGTTTGGGTGATGTCACAGTGGTTATGCCCATCTTTTATGTACAGGCAATGGTATTTATAATAACCTTGATATTTTAAGATGGCATATTGATATTGTGTCAATAATGCACATATATAATAATATTGTAGATTATTTGGTACTGTTACGGTTATAGAACTTTATGTAGTTGTATTGTGAGTTTAATTAATTTGCTGAAAATGAAAAAAAGACAATAAACAAAGCGATTGATGAATGTGACTGATCGTTCGTGGACATCAAGATAACATCGTTATCGATATTTTACCATAATAATGGTCAAGTGGAAATCGTATTATATAAACTATATTATATTATCCAAACTATTTTCTAAACTAATCGATAATACATCTGGTTTTGGCCTAAATTTACTTTCCCTTCTTACTAAAAACCTTCAAGAATCAGAAACTAACTATATGCAGTCACATTAATAGCTAACACCACAAGCTAAGTTAGTCATGTCTTTGTTCATCATGCATTTAATCTTCATTATTAAAGCCATTTTTCCATCTTTACAATGAAAAACAAAACTCAAACCATGAAAACTGAAGTCAGCAGAGTATCTGCTGTAGATGTCCACAGAAAACAACAGGAGAAATCAGACTTTAAGTTTTACCTTTGTAGATGTCGTAGGTGTTGATGCCATCCTGAGCCTTCATTAAAGGACAGTCCTGCTCCGTCTGACAGTGGAACAGGAAGCAGTTGTCATCGCCAGCATGTTTGTTGCCATTGAAAACCACCATGTTGCATTTGGCACCTTCAGAAACACAAAGTTAGTTTTCCTTTACTATTTTGTTGAGTCACAGTTTTTGCCTTACAATGACCTGATTCTGATTGGGAGTGGTCTGCTGTGATCTTTGATACTGATGATCCTTCCACAGAGAAACTCAGATATATCCCATGATAACAAAGAACAGATTTTGGCTTTTGTCTGTGACACTTGGAGTGGATATAAAACTGATCTGGTTGCAGTTTTTAATAGAGCTTAAATCTGTTTTTCACTCCTGGAAATTTCATGTAGATATCTGCTGTACTTATAAAGTTATGAGGGCTCAAATATGCTGGAAAAATAATTTACTTGGAGGGGCTGTAACTCTGACAATATTCATAACATGAAGGTAAAATCTTGCAGGGCTTCACTAACTACACTAAAATTACTGTAGAAAAAATAAATCAGCTGATTCTGAGGATTTCCTTTATAAGTGACTGCATGTGATGCATTTAGGGACATCTGTAAACAGAATAAGGAAAAGAAGAACAGGTCTCCTTTAATGAAATTTAGATTTTTCTTCTGTCTGGTTTCAAAGGTACTTTTTAAAATTACCTTCTGCACAATTTAACTAAAACTTTCATCACCAGGGGCAGTGTGTCCTCAGTTACAAAGGTGTACTGGACATTAAGTCATTGTGGTTGTTTCTTCACATTCTGGTGATGCTTTAGCAGGGGCGTATCCGGAGGGAGGGAGCATGGGGTGGCACCAGCCCACCCTGAATTATGATTGGTCCCCAAAATGCCAGTGGGCTTGAGTATTGTTAATCTTAGAATGCCAATTGGATGAGCGCATGGACAGGACCAGTAGGAATGTAACCTTTTGTACATTTACTCTAATACCTTACTGAAATACAGCTTTAATGTACTTTATTTAATTATTTCTATGTTATGCCGCTTTCTACTTCTACTCCACTTTAGATGCCAGTATATGACTTTATACTTTATACCATTTATTTTAAAGCTTTAGGTGGATTAATATGATCCAATAATATCATGGATAGAATTCTGCATAATGAGTACTTTTACTTTAGGTACTTAAAGCACATTTTGACTGCAGCTTTTGTACTGTTAAACTAGACTGAGTCAGATTCAGCGTTTATCATTAATCTCAATCTTATAGACTATAAATTACAGATGGCTTTATCCCTTCATGGCTCAGACAGAGTTTTTTAAACATAACTGGCTCTTTAACCTGTGACCCAGTGTTCCTTATTCACTCTGCTCACCTGGTTTGACTTCCTCTGAGCAGCAGGCAAGGACACAGTCCCGCTCTGAGTGGACCACCCGGGCGTCCGTGGCCGTCGTCGGTCTGTTTAAGGCCAGCCTGGCATTGACTATGGCGCTCTGGTGCTGCCTGGAAAAACACGTCTCCGGTTCCACCGCTGACACAGGAAGCAATGTTGTCACTATGAGTGTGAAGGCAGCGCAGACTAACAGCACGAGTGTCCGCGATGGTCGTTCGGAGGTGGGAGGGGTCATGGTTGCAGTGGGCGTGCTCAGATCAGAAAGGCCTCAGTGTGCAGAGCAGGTGAGCAGAGATCCACAGAGACGAACTGCAAAGCACAAACACACTGTTATTAAATAAAGTTTTATTCAGTGATATCATCACTTTAAATGTTTAACAGCAAACACTCTAAAGAATGAAACTCTAAAGAAGAAAAAGGGCAGGATTTTTTTTGGAACTGTCCCTTTAAGTCAAACCTTTCAATACATCTATTAAGTCTTTGTTGGACTTTATCTGAGACTTCAAACCCTTGTCAGGATGTCTCAGAGTCCCAGATCTGTCTTGGACCACAAAGAGAGCGAAATTAGATCTGTGGAGAGAAAATAGAAACCTAAAAATGGAAGCTGCTCCTGAAGGAGGCGGCGAGGCAGCTTCCTTTTTTAGATTCCTACTGAACGAGGTCAGAAACACGTTTGAATCAGAGAGAAAAATGTGGTGGAAGAAGCATTGAGACCACTGGTCTGCATCAAAAATAAGGAAAAGAGGCCACGCTCCTAATAATGCAAACTTTAAGCCTTAATACAGTTTAAACAGGTGAGTTATAAAAACATTATGAAGGGAAAAATTAGCTATAGAGACCAAAGCAGGCTGTACATTTAATATGGGAGTCTATGAGGACTGACTCACTGAACATTAGAGGAATTATGCTTTCAGTAGTCTCAGTTTTCCACCCTGGAGGTTGAAGCTTACAGAAATAAAAAATCTTTTACATAAATTACTTGAAAAGTTCCTTAAAGAGGGCCCATTCTGCCTTCCTACAAGATGACATGCTCATGAAGCAAGTCACCACATGTTTGTAGCTCAGGTCTATTCAGCTGTTTATTTCACAGGTGGGTCCCTCATTCAGGTGGAAAAGGTGTGAACGTCAGACATCAGAATATAGACTCTGTTCTTTAGTAGGTTTACAGTTTCCTTTCTAAACCTGAGGATGAGATAGCTTCTATTGTGGAAGTCAGGTGAGAAGAAAGCAGCCTTAAAGAAGGAGGAGCTAAAACAGCTTGTTTCAGACAGAGGATGAACTGAGGGGCTACACCAAGGCCCGGTCTGAGATGAAGGAGGATTATTTTGAACTGTGAATCATGCAAAGCTACTCTAGAAGAGTCAGAGATTGAAAATATGGAGTTGAAAATGAGCAGAATAGGTCAAATTTAAGATGCATCAGTCGCACCACATGACATTCTTTAAGGGTATGACCAATTCCTCTAGACCCAGGGTTTGTAAAGTGCAGCCTGCAACTACTACTGTGTATTACATTCATCCACAGATCACGTCAAAACAGACTGGAGTAAGTGGTGGTTTAGCTCACTGGGTAGAGCTGGTGAACCATATACTGTAAGGGCCTGGGTTTGAATCCACCTGAAGGCTGTTTATTCTGTGTCTTCTGCTGGTCTTTCTCTTAGCTTTCCTGTCTTCTCTCTATTGCCTTAATGCCATAAAGGCTAAAAAGCCCAAAAAAGATGACCAAGCAGCGTAGACTGAAGAGCTTTAAATTGAACTATCTTCTATTGTAGCAGATGAAACCCTCCTAACTGACAGTTCTGATCACATGGAAGAAAGCAGTCCTACATATTTGTTTAATATGCACATTGAAGGACATATCCTGGTCAAAAATGACTCCAAGATTCCTCACAGTGTTACTGGAGGCCAAGGTAATGCCATCCAGAGTAAGTATCTGGTTAGACACCATGTTTCTAAGATTTTTAGGGCTGAGTACAATAACCTCAGTTTTGTTATCGAGGTCTTTATGTCTTTAAGATATGCCAGTAGTTTAACTAGTTGATTTGTATCTCTGGCTTCATGGATAGATAAAGCTGGGTATCATCTGCATAGAAATGAAAATGTTTGCTATACCTTCTAATGATACTGCCTAAGGGAAGCATGTATAATGTAAACAGAATTGGTCCCAGCACAGAACCCTGTGGAACTCCATAATTAACCTTAGTGTGTGAAGAAGACTCTCCATTTACATGAACAAACTGGAGTCTATCAGATAGATATGATTCAAACCACTGCAGCACGGTACCTTTAATACCTACGACATGCTCTAATCTCTGTAATAGAATATTATGATCAACAGTATCGAACGCTGCACTGAGGTCTAGTAGGAAAAGCACAGAGATGAGTCCATTGTCAGAGGCCATAAGAAGATCATTTGTAACCTTCACTAATGCTGTTTCTGTACTGTG
>VUQS01077361.1:13022-25818 GCA_015108495.1 Heterochromis multidens
AAAGCTTAACCAAAACAAGACACCATTCATCCAGTTGGACACAACACATGACCCACTGGGCATACTGCACTATCCAGTTGCTTATATCGTGCAATCCAACTTGGCAATGCAGAGCTAGCCAGACTGAAAAAAGCCTTGCCTTTACTTTGAAGGATGTTGCATTTCCACGTAACAGCAGCTTTTTGTGGAAGACATTAGTTTGAATTGTAATGAATTCACACTAAATCTTTATTAGATTTTTCAAATTCACGTTTGTTTCTTGTATGTATGCTAAGAACATTTTTGAATTGTTTTTATAATTGAATATTTTTTTTACAAAAAGAAGAAAAGCAACCAAGTCAACTACAGCCAACCTGTTGCTACTACATATACAGCCATTTAATTTGTAATTTCAGTTTCATGGGCAACTGAACTGGACAGCGTGTGCAACCTATCTGAACAGTGTGTGCACAGCTCTAGTGGTATACACAGCAATAACCCTAACCCTTTTTGGTGAAGCTTTTGAACTGTTTGGCCCACCTTATATTTTTTTGCCACATGAGGGCAGCTAAAGCAAAAATACAATCGTCTTCTACGCTGATTTTATTAACTTGTCGGCAGCCAGTTGTATGCAGTTCTTTGGCAGTTACTGAGTAGAGAATTGATTTAAACCAAACAGCAACCTCATGTTCTAAAAATAAAGCCAGTGCTGATTATTAGGGGCTTGACCACTTTGAGTGAAAGTTGATATTTTGTTGTACTAAAAACGACTCTAAGAAGTCAGCTGTTGAGTTTCTCTGGTAGGTTCATTTTCTTTTAAGCCCTTAAGGTTTTGTTTGCTAGCAAAAGTTTGTATCTCATTAAATGCCACAATAAATTACTGCTGCACCTTGGTAACCAAGCTAGCTAGCTTTTGTTAAGTGACAACTCCCCAGGTCTACCCTCTCATCCAAAATCTTTACCAACTCCAGGGGGAAACCTCTTGGTCTTTTGCTTCTAAATCACATTGAAAACACAATCTTAGAGATTTATGACAGAAAATACCTGCTTGTTGCATCTAAAAGCAATGCTATAATGCTATAATAGCTTGCAGAAACACCTTCAGCAGAAATAACTTGAAGTAATTACTTTCTGTATGACTTTCTCAGTCTCTCACATCATTGTTGAGAAATTTGGCTCACCTTTCTTTACAGCGTTGCATCAGTTGTCAAGTTTTGGCAAAAAGCGAACCCAAAGAGCAGACTCAGACAACAGGTTTAAAGTGTTTATTGAGAATAAGTGATTTGTTTATGGTTTGAAGGCAGTAGGTGGGAGAAATCAGCGGCACTACGGACTGGTACACGGGAACTCTGTTAAAGAGGGGACAAGGGATTAACTGCGATCCAAGAGGAAGATGAGGATCATATGAAAAGGCCAGAAGGCGGTTAACAGTTTTACTTGAGTTGGGGGTGTGCAGAGTCTTGGAGGTAGTGTGAGTTCAGCTGGTGAGTATTAGAGAGTTGGCGGAGGAAGCAGGTGGAGAGCAGGCAGGCAGGTGAGCAGGTAAGTCCTTCCTATGACAGGTTATGGAGAACTGGTGTTGGAGATGGTAAATAGCTCAGGAGGTTTCTGTAATCAACAGGTGAACAGGTTTCCAGGTAAGCAAGGTTCCTGTGGAGGTTCGGAGCAGGTAACTAGGAGAAGTGAGAACAGACTGGGTGAACGCAAACAGGCGTTTATAAACAACAGGTATCAGAGGTGGCCTAATGTTCACCATAATGGCGACGACAATCTGGCAGAGTACTGTTGCAATCTCCGGCCTGATATACTTCACAGGTCATTACCAGATGGAAGGCAGGTGTGGGAAGGACTGCTCCAATGGAGAAACTCCACCCAGGGGCAGAGCAGGAGAGAGAAGCCAGCCCAGTAACTCCACCTGAGGCCTCAAAACAAGGAAAAGGTTAATAGACAAAGAACAGTTTTCCAGCCAACCAGCTGCCCCATGACATCGGTTCATTGAGGTTTGTTGACATACGTTTATGCACAGCTCTCTTAAAGAAGCACAGCATTTCAGTGTGGTTGAGGTCTGGACTTTGACTGGGCCATTGCAACACCTTGATTCTTTTCTTTTTCATCCATTCTGTTGTAGATTTGCTGCTGTGCTTGGGATCATTGTCCTGTTGCATGACCCAATTTGCACCAAGCTTTAGATGTTGGACAGTTGGCCTCACATTTGACTCTAGAACACTTTGGTTCATGGTTGGCTCAATAATTGCAAGGTGACAGGTCCCATGGCTGCAAAACAAGCCCAAATCATATCCCCTCCACCACCGTGTTTGACAGTATGAGGTTTTTGTGCTGATGTGCTGTGTTTGGTTTTCATCAAAAGTGGTGCTGTGCATTATGGCCAAGCATCTCAACTTTGCTGTCATCTGTCCAAAGCACATTGTTCCAGAAGTGTTGGTTTGTTCAAATGTAACTTTGTAAACCTAAGCTGTGCTTCCATGTTCTTTTTAGAGAAAAGAGACTTTCCCCTGGCAACCCTTTCAAACAAGCCGTTGTTGTTCAGTCTTTTTCTAATTGTGCTTACATGAAATGTAAAATTTAAAATGGTAACTGAGGCCTGTAAAGTGTGAGTTGTGGGTTTTTTGCAATTTCTCTGAGCATTGCATACACCTTGAGGCAAATTTGCTGGTATGACCACTCCTGGAAAGACTGTGGCATTGTGTTAACACACACACCTGAATGCTACAGCCCAGCAAACTGCCAAAACTTCTGCTTTTATAGAGATGCTCACAATTGCTGATGATCAGTTAATCAAGTGCATTTGATTCGCAGCACCTTGCTGCTACTTACCCTCTTAATTCCCATGGATTTTTTTTCTCCACAGTTTTTTACAGGTCTGCATGAAATCATGTGAAAACCGTTTTTTCATACCAGTTGAAATGTAAAACAGTATGCTATTGTTTTGTCTATTTTGTTTTAATTAAGATATTGTAATATGAAAAAACACCGATTTGCACCTTCTATTTTTTCAATAATTTAGGACTACTTACTTACTTACATGAGCACTGAAAACTTAAAAAAATGGCAGACTCCCACTTTTTCTCTGTGGTTAAAGGTTAGAGTTGCACATTTTTAACCTCAGAAGCCACATTTTCAGAGATGTTTACCAACATGATAATTAGGTCTTTCTTCTTGAATGTTTTCATGCAACTATAGTGCACTTTCCTTCAGCGCTTGTGGTGGCTTATCCTACCCAGGTGGGGTTTTGTCTCAGTCAGCTTGGTACAAAGAGCGTTTAGCCTCTCCTGAATAATCCAATGAGAGCATCCGGCAGATGGGGACCTAGGGATCGAAACCTGAGAGTGACATTCGACGCATGCACACACAGAGGGGACCTGGGGACTGAATGACTTCAGGTGGTTGGTGGCCGTGGCTGTGGTGTTGCTTCTGGACATGTCACCTAACCCACAGCTCTCCCTTGCTGTGTTCCCATGTTGATGGCTAAATGGAGCAGACGTAGTGGTTGGAATAAACATTTGCTCTCACCTGGCCTTGAAAAGAGAGTGTCTGTTCTGGTTTGGATATCTTGATGTTTTTCATAAGCAGTGTTTGATTTGTATTTGCAAATAAATAAGACGTAAATACCAACAGGCATCAAAAATTACATCATGTAAAACTTTGAGGACTTTTTTTTAAACTCCTTGCAAATAGAAGAATGCTAAATGCAACCTCTTTTGCTATTTTACACCTAAGTATGACATGCTGTGGTTCAGCATTCACAGAGGTTCATGTCCCAGCTGTCAAGCAATCAGAATTACTGTATATTTGTTGGCCACATCTATGACTCGCCCTGAATGCGGTGCTCAGTAACTTATTGCCCCGTCCCTAACCTTTCTGGGCAGAGGGAGCATCCATCATCTTAAAGTGCGATCTATTCCAGTCCACCTTCAGCCGAGGTGAAGGGGTGGGGGGGCTGAGCCAACATGTGTGCCTGCACAACTTATGGGCTGTCAGCACAAAGTGCAGAGCCTTGCCGGAAAGTGACAACCATTGAATGACTGACAGTGACATTGCACCATCATCCTTGCTCTATATATGCGTGCGTGTGCACGTTTGTGTGCTTGTTTTCTAATAATTAAAGTTATATTTGTGCCTTTTCCCTAGAGGATCTTTTCCATTTTTTCATGCAGTCTTCATGGAGCAAAGAGATGCACAGAGTCACCACTCATCATTATGATGGCTTCATTGCTGTCACCTGAAAATGTGACTGTGTATTAGACAAACCTTCATTGCTACAGTGATGACTCTCATCTTTGTCAAAACTCCATTTATATTTTTACATTTCAGTGTGGCTCTATATTTTTAGATCTTATTCACCCAAACATGCTAATGGTTTTCCTGTTGAGACCACAAAATTCTGTTACCATCTTGGTGCTATAAGAGTCTACCTCTGTCTCTTTGCTCATCGCTGTGGCTCGTATTCTCACATTTTCTCCTACGTGACTCCTCCTCCCGTATTTCTCCTTTTTTTACTCAGTTTTTCTCACTTTCGAGTATTCTCGCCTCTCCTTTATGCCATGTGCTCTCTCGCTACATCTCTCCCCCCGTCGACCCTCCTCTTTCCCATCAGCACCCAGGGACTGATGAATGCGTGGCCTCCTATTGATCGCAATGGGTGATGGATGATGGCTGGGAGATGAGTGATGGGGTGCAGGCAAAGGTGCCAATAAGGGGGCAGCCGGAGGGTGGGGTCTCCCCTACTGGTGTTAATGGGAGAAGACTAGGAGAGACGGCCGCTGTGGCAACCGCCCAACTCCGCCTTCTCAGCACCAGCTACAGCGAGGTGTTGAGTTTTAGCTCTATTTTGCATTTTCTTTTCATGCTATGGGTCACGCTTTTATGCACATTGCAATGCATCCACTGTGCTGGTGCATGTATGTTTCATGCAACCGCATGAGTTTGCAGAAAGTGCGCTAAAATGTGTGCTGGAGGTAGATGGAGGGTAAGGCTGTTTAAGTGTGCATGTGCGTGGGTGGAGGGCGGTGTGTAGGTGGGGTGGAGTGCCCAAGTGGTGGTTAGCACGAAAAGATGATGGATGGCAGGGCAGGAGGGGAAGACTGCTTTGCAGCTCCAAATTGATATCCCAGCAAATGTTTTTGTCTGCTGTGAAAAATGGTGCCGCAACTCTCATCTCCACTCCACTCCACTCCACCCCCCACCCCTTCCCACACCCCCTCCTTCGTCTCTCTCTCTCTGCAGTGAATCATGCCTTGCAATCCATTTCTAACACTCCAAGCTTCACTTCTCGCTTCCAAGTATTCTGACAGCACCTGATCACAGCCCTGGCTTCCCGGCTTTCTGCTCACATTGTGTACCTGGCCTTCATTTCCTTGTTACCATAGAAACTCTGCCTTGGATTATTGTTCAACACCTCTCATCCTTTATCCCTTTCTTTGCCGTGCCCCTCCTGGCTCAGCATTTAGCGAAAACTACCGATCAGACTGGACTATCAGTTGTAAGCTATTACTGTAGCTGTTGGGAGGGAATGAAAGAAAAAGTAAAAGTCCTGTCCTGTGGGGGAGAGAGGATGAGTCTCTAATTGAGTTGGTAAAAGAACCACAGGGTTTAGGAAAGCAATGCTATACAATGCTACAAACTTTTTAAATATGACTCAAGGCAATTTCTTCATATGGTTTGGAAATATGACACATTTGTGAATAAAGATAAAAAAAAACAAACATTAAGCTAATATTGACAAGTTAAGTATGGAGTGAAATTAATTATATGTAATCTATATAAACATACTGATTTTAGTTCTTGTGGGTTTAAAAAAAATGTTAGAAATTACTCCAAAAATTCCCACAGTCAGTGGGTGTTGTTTGAAAGTGCTCTAAACTTTATGGTTCTTTGATAAAATCAAGTGTTTGGGATGAAAAATGAGAGAGTAATGTTGGGGGAAAGGGATGAGAGAGTCCAGCGATAACGGGGGAATAACAGGAGAGATAGGGATGAGCTCACTTCTTTTTCAGTGCTTAAGGAGAGAACCATCTGCAGGAGAGATTGTGCCTCAGATTAGGAGCGAGGCGAGGCTTCAGTGGAGAGGATTACGGCTGCGAAACAGAAGCAGCACTAATAAAGGACAATCTAGCTGCCTGGAACGAGCTCTGCCACCCACCCAGGGAGACACAAGGGGAAAGCAGGAAAGAGAAAAAGACAGACAGATATTAAGAGATACAAGCTCCACACTAAAAATATACTTTAAAAGTAGCAGTTTCTAAATATTTTTTAAGAATTTACTCTAAGATCTTTTGAGACAATTAAACCATACTTATAATAATATTATAAATATGCTTTATTATTTCTGCTCTGTACTCAGAACACCTTTTTTATTTTTGGTCATGTTACCTTCAAAAACGAATTACAGAAATGCTTGAAAACAAAGCGATTTTCTTTGTGAAATCATTTTAGACTTGCACATGGGAAAAGAACAGAACATATTTATCTATATCATTAACTTTTGTATCCAGCAAAGTAAAGAATTAAAGAACAGCAGAGGTTTACTTATATTTATATAAATCTGAGGTTAGAGTTCAACTATCTTTAGCTCCAAGATGACTCTAATCCTAGTTCACTAACTGGGCTGCCCAGTGAAGGGGCCAAGAAGCCTACTCCCATAAGACCAATCTCTCTGACATCTGGGCCTCTGCCTTTCTCTGGGCTCCAGACAGATGTTGGATGACTGCTAAGCTCCCAGGGTTCTTAGGAGAGGAGAAGCGAAAGCTGACCGTGGTTTAGCAGTACTTACCAAATATCTCTGTGCCAGTCATGCATGTAAGTATAACAAATGGTTAGAAAGGCTAACAGTGTCTAATCAGATGTAAATTGATGACCTACAGAAAGAGCATGTGGTGCTAAATTGATATTTCAGTATTATACTCCTCCTCCATTAGGTTTTGGGATGTACCTTCCAATTGGGTACTGAGATAATGTTCTCAGTATTTTTGCTTGGAATTTAGTATTGTGTTGCTCTACAGATAGCATTCTTGGTCTTGTAGTAAATCTACCATGTTGACTCTAACTTAAATATGTCAAATTCTGTACTATAAATTGTCACATTTTTTAGACTTTAATGATCCCCTGACTTTTCCTCTAATGTGCCTGCCTCAACATCCATTAAATGGATTGACATGAGTGTCCAGAGAATTAAGACTACTTACTTTTGCAATGCCTGATATTGGCTCGAATGATCCCAAAAGTTTTTACTTATCCAATTTTTTATATATATATATATATATATATATATATATATATAATGAATTGGCTCAGATTGGACCACATCTTACATTTTGGATTTTTTAAGTGGAAGAGAATGGATGGATGGATGGTTTTCCTTTTGCCATTAAAATTTCACATTTGTGGTCTGGAGACCAGATATAACTAATAGCATTCCCATCAGCTGCACTTTGTTTGTGGTGATAACAAACTAAATTATGATGGAAACCATTTGCTAAATATCAGTGTTAGCATGTTAATATTAGCTGTTACCATTAGCATAAGTAGTACAGTGTCTTCACTGGGTAAAATTAATAATAAGCATCCCTGTAAGTGGCAGACAGACAAACAGATGAGATTCATTTTGTCATCTTGTCTGTTTTTTAAGCCACAGAATGACCTACTGTGTTAAAACATTTAGTCAATGTAAATGTGCTAAACCTCCTATCAGCATCATTTTCCTGCTTCTGCTCCTGATTTGTGGTCAGTCTGAAATAATTAACACATCACTGGGAATGCACACACAAACACGGACACAATTTCCACAGTAAGTTACACTTGTTGTTTAAGACACAGATGTACATCCATGCACATGTAGACTCTAACATTGTTAGACAAACCTATATATAAACATTTGAATGAAAAAAAATGGTTTACTCAGATTTAGAGGTGCAAGTGTGCAGAGTATTTTGTCAGTCTGGACATAAGCATGACATGCTATTTGAGTATTTTTTCACTCTACATTTTGAGAATAGTGCAGTGGTCCTAATGCAAGCCCAAAAGGGGATCCTCTACTGAAAGAATGCATACTAGTATTAGTGCTTGTATTAATATAGTAGTAATACTAATAGGGCCTTTTTAACAATCACTTAATCAAATTTCTCTGTAGTAAATCTGCATGAACATATACTCAGTTGTCTGGCATTCATTTTGTCCAAGAGGGACCTATGATTATGTGGGAGGTGGATGCCTCCACCACTTTCAGGCCGTGCACCAAGCATGTTCTTTACTTTTGGGTCAAAGTCTGGCCCCTTGTAATCTTGTTTTTTTTATGCGCTAAGCAGGCAGTTGAAGTTGGAGATTTGGTCCAGATTGCCTATAAACTTTAACAAGTGTTTAATGAAAACACAGAATACAGCTTTCACGCTTAAATGGACTATTTGATAAGTACTTTTACCTGCCCCAACCCAGTATAATGTAGCAAGCTAAAAGATGTTTAAAGATTGTGAACCCACCCTGTTCACCCTATAATGTCCAGTTGTCTCTCTATAATGGCCATGATATAGTTTGATTGTTGGATTAAACACTTATCCCTCCCCTCAGTCTGCCTTATTGATTTTCCCTGTCCCTCTTTCCCCCACACTTTCCTCTACCCCCCTCTTAAAGGTGAAGTGGACACACGGCCTGATAAATGGCAGTGGATTGATTTGTATTTAATTAACAATTTGCCGGAGACTCTCTCTCCCTCCTCGCTCTACTCCCCATCCCACCCCTCTCTTTTTCTCTCTATAAGGCCTCAGACGGCTTGTGAGACACGCAATGAGGAGAGGAGAGGTGATGCATGGATAATTTATAGGCTGATCGATAAGTCTTGGCCTAACATCTCCACTACCTGGATATGAGGGCCGGAAGGGGTGTCAGGGTCCACAAACGGAGAAGAAGGTGAATGCTAAAGAAAAAGAAAAGAAAGAAAGAAAAAGAAAGAAAGACTGGCAGACAAGGAGAACACAGACAGAGCAGTAAAGACTTTTTTCAAAGACTAAAAATATAAAGGAAATGACAAGCCAACATATGCTGCAAAGGAGAAATAAAAATAGAGTATTAAGGAGTACAAGTGCAGAAAACTGAAAGGAAATGCCAGAGGAAAACTGGGCCAAATGTTAACACAGATGGAAGAGATGTGATGACATGGTCAGGATCTGTCTAATTGGAATAAACAAAATCATTAATGTTAATAAAGATAATCACTAATCTGTACATAAACATACCAACAAATATCAGTATTTGCACAAATGATCTTGTGTGTTGGTTAAATATAAAAAGGTGTACAGTGTATTGTGTGTTGTCATAATTTAAAAATTTTTTATGCCGTTTTATCATCCCAATGAATAACTAAATAGTCTAAACAACCTTCAGTAAATGCCAAATCCATGGGTGTTGTTGTTCTGTGACTCATCCCTTAGGGGGCGATGCTGAGTGCATATTCTTTTTGGTTCTCATCAGCTCTCCATGCACAGTACCAAGAAGGAAAAAGAAAAAAAAAAACAGCCACAACAGACCCTCCTTAAGCTAACTTTAAAAACCCATCTTTGTGATAAAACCTTCAATATAAAGCAGACAGACTCATAAAAGTAATGACACTCAGCTGTCTTCCAGCAGCAAAGAAAATCCATATATGGCAGCAGTGTTTGGATGACAGAGGGAACAAAATAATTTACCAAAAAGAAACCACGACCAAGGTTAGAACAAAGGCAATTAGTTATTGCTGCTGCCCCCACACTTAGGATGACTGGCTCTGGCACTGGACACCAGCATCTCTCCAGTCCCACACACACAGACACACACGCACACAGAAACACAAAATGGGACGCTGAGTGGGCACCATGTGTGATGAGACCACAGCATTTACAGCCCCCCACATAAAAGTGTTTTATCACATATCTTGTAATGCAACACATTAAGGGCTGCTGTTGTTATTCCCAGCAAGGTCATTATTACCCCCTTCCCCGCCTGCAACCCTCCATCTTGCGGTCTATCTCACAGTCTCTCTCCCTCTCTGTCTTCTCGTTGTTGTTCTTAACATGGTATCTGCGAGCCATGATGGTGTTATTATACTCATAAAGGTGTGAGCTTGGGGAAAACATACACACGGAGCAATGGCAGAGGGCTACGCGTTGACAAGGTTATCTGCAGCAGTGGTTTAACTGTGTGCCTGTGTTTATGTACTGTCTGTGCCTTTTTTTTTCCTCCTGTGGTTCAGCTGATATGCACAGTCCTGTGTTGGAGAGCCCACGCGACATGTGTATGCAAAATCTGCACTCTGTGTGTGTAATCATTTGTGTTTTCCGTCTTCTGTGTCACAGCTGAACTGCTTTTGAGCTTATCTTTGGATTATTATTGTGCCAGACCTACTTTTACCTTCTATCACTATTTTTGATCTTTCTTTTGTTCAAATTTTTCATACAGTCATCATCTTAATGAATGCATATATGTATTTTTTTTATCATTATTATTCCTCCCTTCAAATTTAAGTCCACTGGCTTTTCTGATAATCCCATCAGTTCGGCCTCACCCCCTAACCCCGCAACTCTCCTTCAGCTTCAGCAGTAATAAAAGAAAAAGCATAATCCAGTGTTTAGAAATATGAGATTTACTTGTTGGAATCTGGCGAGCCATGTTGGATTAACAATAGCCTGAGCTGTGCCTCCTGGTGATCATGGCTCTGGATGGATGGAGAGGGTAGTGTGAAAAGTGTATAGTGTGGATAGTGAAATAGTTATAGTTGCTGAGAACTTCAAATTTAAAGTCTTTAAGTATTTCTTTAATTTTAGATTAATTCCTGGGGAAAAAATGTGCAAATAATTTTGGTTAAGAAATACAAATGCACTACTTTCCGTACTTCATGCCATACATAAAATGAGACAGTTACCACACACCAGACAGATGTGTCTTTGATTTCTTTTCTGATGCAAGTGTGTGTGTATGGGGGTGTTTAAAAGAGAAGGTGGGTGTGTGTTCATGTTATTTATGGCTGCCTGGATTTGAGACGATAGAACAGGAAATTGGGACGCTTTTTCATTTTTTTTCCTTTCCCCTTTTTTTTTTCTTTACTGCACACTGCTCATTTATTTAATACCCTCTAAAATGTAAATCCGTATGCACACATGCATCCTAGACAATACCCTCGATGTGAATTTTATGTAAAATGTATCCATAACTCTCGCCTACGATGTAACGTATGGCTCTGTGTAATTTCATTACGTAAAAGGGTTTTTTGTTTGTTGGATAGCGAGATGTATGTGTGTGTGTGTGTGTGTGTGTGCGTGTGTGCACATATGGACGTGTGGATGAGGTTTGGGGTTAAGAAGATAGAAGAAGTGATTATTAGTAACACCGTATATTTGTTTGCGCCCTGCTTGTGCATATTGTGCGGGGTCGAGGGTGAATGTGTGTCAGCATCAAGATCTCGGAAATGCAAAGTGGACAGAGGCATTAAATAAAGAGGAGAGCCTTTCATTGACATTAGAATAATCCAAGCAGTGTTTTGTTTGGAGATTTTACCTTGCACTCCATTTACATATGAGGCCGAATCATAAAGGTCGAACACCAATAATTTCTAATACCCTAAGTAATGTGAAATATGTAGTATGACCTCAGCTGCGATAAACCTTCCGAGAAACATAAATGAAGATTAGAAATGTGCTTTATTTTGTTAAGTATGTTTTATTATGGGATTTAAAAATGCCATTTCTAAATGCTGAGAATTGCGTGCAATCATAACGTTCTGTTTTGTAGAACATATTTTTAGTCTTGTTTAACATAGCTGTGTTTACTTTAATAATGATTTCATAGACCACATACATGTGTCTTGTGTGTTTAATCCCCTGTATTTGTTTTTATTTGTCATGTACAGAATTTCATAGGAAAGCAAAGATGCAAATAGCGTCTTAAAAAGAATATACTTTCAAGAAATCTGCATGAAATTAAAGCTTTTGTAAGGTCATTAATAAAAATTAGGAAAACTCGTGTATATGAATTAGATTAACAAATCTCTTAGAATTTATCAGTGTGCGTTTATCATGCCCGCCCCTGTGGGTGCATGTTATTATCTCTTCATGCTATTCTGCTTCTGCCATGCTTCTCATGTATGTGCCTTTTTTTCAGTTAGTGTAATTAAAGTGTGAAGGGGAAATAGCAGTTTAATATTTTCTTGCATTGATAGATTAAGGTGTTCCTGAAAACCTGCTTAGTTTTTGCATCTCTAAAAACTACTCTGCCTTTGTGCACTGCTTGGGTTAAAAAAAAAAATATATGTATATATATATTTTTTTTTCTTTGTAGGTTCAAAAATAATAAAACTGCAGTCGTTCAAACCCTCTGCAACTAAAAACCACATCACCAGTTTGCACAAGGATAGCACCTACTGCACAAGCATGTAAACATCAGATTTGAACCATTTCTTTTATTAATAAACAACCAATCTAATGTAGAAATCATGCTCTGTTGGTATTGATCGAGATTAGTGGGTTAGTGTGCTGTGTGGCAGTGAGACCAGGAGTTTGTACATAAATATTTGTGGTGTGTGTTTTTTATGTGTCTCTCACTGTGTGTGTAGCCTGAACCAGACACTTCAGACTATTGGATTGAGATTCATTTGCTATTTAAGGGTCAGGGTTTAGGCCACGTGTGTGTTGCATGCCTCACTGATCAATACCATTGCCACACATCCTGCCTGACCCCAGCATTTTGTCACAGTAAATCCCCAAGCTCCCTGTTCTCCTGTTAGCGCCCCCCCCCCCCCCCCCCCCCCTTTTTTTTTTTTTTTTTTTTTTTTTTATTT
>VUQS01077362.1:0-17255 GCA_015108495.1 Heterochromis multidens
CAAAAGTTGTATCCAAGATGGCCGACTTCTAAATGGCCACCATGGTCACCACCCATCTTGGGGAGTTTGCCCCCTCACATATACTAATGTGCCACAAACAGGACTTTAATATCACCAACCATTCCCATGTTATTACGGTGTATCCATATAAATGGCCCACCCTGTATATATATGCATTTATCAGAGGGTGATCTGTCAAGCAATCAATCGTGTCACTGAATGCCATGTTAGGAGCCAGTGAGCCCAAAAAGAGAAAGGAAAGTGCTGAAAGAAAGAATTACATTTCAAGTTAACTTTGCACCTCATAAAATGGATTTAGCCTGCAAAGTCATTATTCAGATGAAAAAAAAAAAGCTTAAAAAAAACCAGGCGAATCTATTGTGCAATGCAAATTGCCCATGCAATGGTAAAAAAGACCAATAAGGTAAAACCTTAATTTTCAGTTTCAGAAGTAAAGATAACATAATTCAAAATCCCAGTGACATGTGCAAAAGCTTTTTTTTTTTTTGCAAGCCATAGAACACAGCCATAGTATGGGAATTATACAGTGACATAGTGATATATTTTAATGGGGCTGTAGTTACTGTACTATTTCTTATAGCAAGTACAGTAGTGGCAGCCAATTTGTCTGAGAGTGGTGACACTAGGTGATCCATATTGTGGCCATGCAAACTCCCTAAGCCCAGTTTGCTTCACTAGTGTGAATGCTGCATGCCTCACTTGAGCAGAGTGACTGCATGCTCTGGCCTGCTTGAAGGTGGGCCCAGGTGAAGTTCAGATGGACTCAAGCACAGTACGCATCTGATGTGATCAGAACCACAGAACTCAAATGGCATTATCACATGTGATAACACATTAATTAACAAAATCTATAAATCTGCAAGTAATGTGTTTTACCATGCACAAAACAAATCCAAATAATGCAGAAAGTGAATATAATAATACAAAAATAAAATCTTCTGGGGTTTTTGTGCATGTGCATGTAAGGAAGAGAGAGGGTGGAGCTGAGATGCTCTTTTCAATTTGGGATGACACAAGAAAGCCACATAAGAAAACTAAATAAATACATATGACAAAATTTACAGACAGGCATAAAAAGTTCAATGCTCTAGTTTAATTTATTCATACTTACTCTTATTTAATTACTTTGGCTGAGCAAGTACCATCCTGTCCTGTTTTGGGTCCTATATAATGAACTTCAGTATAAGGTATATTTCTTATATAAGTCAGAAGGACTTAGTACACAACACTGCAACACTGCAACACCCCCCCCTCCCCACATGTAATTCTGTAGAGGAGTATCCTTGCCCCTCTTCTAACCCTGTTCCAGTCCTCACATCATAAAACTGCTGTTAGCTAATACTGTGTGTTTAATTCCTCATTGTGGAGCTCACCTTGGGGTGGCCCTGCCAAACCCTGCCCGCAGGAGATTTACAGTCAGCCATTTTGTGGACTAATTGCCCAGTCTTAGTGCAGGGAGGTCAGCCATAACCAACACATGGAGCTGGCTTACACACCTGCTACAAGCCACACCAGCCATAGGGCAAACCCCTCAAACAGCAGGATATATCAGACACCACACCAAGAGTCTCCTTGAGTTGTCTAGAATAAAATCTGCCAGATATAATTGCTCATGCACTATTGTTTGGAGATAAACAAGTGTCATTTTTTTCAACACACTCTGTGCTCTGGAACATAAATCAAAGTCAGATATGAGGTAGATGTATGATGGTGGAGATAGATAGGCTTCATGCTCTCCTTAATATGGATCTAATCTTTTCAGTTTAGATCCTATTTGTGATTCATCTTCTCCTTCTAATCCACCCATATCATCAGCCTCTTGTTTTCCTTCATGAACTCCTACCAATCTCCTTTGGACTGGATGGATTAGAGTGACATTCCAACCATGAAACCAGTCTGAGTTATGCAGATGATTATTCAGTCCTGCCACCTAATCCTCCTCTCAAATTAGCATTTCCAGGAGATCCCATAGGTATTATTAGATCTATAGTGGTCCACCTCATTGACTGCTATTATTGGCACCGAAGAGTTAAAAGATCAGTCCACTACTTACCATTTACTACGTGGACTGGAGTGGTTCTGCACATTAAATGACAGCTAAGCACAGTTTTGCCTTTGTCTAATCATTTTAATAGCTCTTAAACACTATCTATTAAAGACTACTACAGACTCCACGCTATTCTGAGCACTCTCCCTTTATTAAAATCAGCTGACACCTCCATCATTCAGGGGTTCCTTTGACTTTATCACCGCTGTGGCCCTTCTATCTATCTAATTAACCACAATTTACTAATCACATAGGCCACTTTCCCAGAGCTGTGCGTCCTCCATCACTGAGCAGGGACAAAGGCTCATTAATGAGGTCTGCCCACCATTACCACTGAGAGGTAGAATATAGGGATTCCTCATGTCAATTTGGGATCAAGAGCCATAAGAAATGTAGAGGTACTGCCAACATGCAATCTAGGCAGATATAATGGCACCAAGCCAGAAACAACAATGTAAAAACAAAATTGTGTAGTGAAAATAGTTCTTTTGCTTTTCCAAGGCTCAATAAGAGAAGTATTGTATAAATTGCAGGCTGCAAAGTTTGTCAGGAGCAAGTGAGCGAGGAAGGAGGGGGGAAACAATTTCAGTTTTCATTTTATAGGAAGAGGTGGAGAAAATCGATAGGCTGAATGCTGGCTTATTGCCAACTTGCTGAGGGAAAAATGAGAAGATAACCAAAAGCAGCAAGTTCTTTTTTCCCTTACACTACACTCACATCTCGGGATATTACATCACAAATACAACAGCAAGGTACAGTTTAGCAGGGCACCAGCACACACGCATTTATAGCTGGTAGAGAGAAACAGCAAGGCTCATTTCAGAGATGTGAGATCCATCCTAGATTTAGAGAATCCATATCATATGTATTTGTTCAAATCAAGCAGGATCATGTGCTGATTCCTTTCTCAGGGTCAAAGATAATCCAGTTTCAAAAATATCTTATTTTATTAATAAATTATGTTTGAAAAAGCTGACGCAATATTTTATTTGGGTTTTCATCTGTTGAATGAACAAAGCAAGCAATATAAGTATTTTGTCTTGGACAGTTTCCCCTGTTAACCGTCCCTAACACTGACACATTGCCTAACCCTGTCACTAATTTCTATTGTTATCAGCTTTTATTGCTCAAATATTAATACTGATATTGCTCTTAAAATCCAGCAAGTGTCAAGCTCTATGTTTTGTTCCTGCAAGGTTTCAAATTTGTTTTTAAATTGGAAACCCTTTTTCCAAAAACTGAATACAAAAGCACAGAGTGAAGACATGCACTCTTGTTTTCATTTGTAATATGTGTTTCCATAGTTCAGTGAGTCTGGCACACTACAGCTCACATTAGTGAGCGAGAACGTAACCCTGTGCAGCTGCTCATGTCAGTAATGGGCATCAATAACCGGCGCCAGGCCTGTGGTTCGTAATTGTGTTGGAGGGGTCAGTGTGGGGTCAACAGGGCATTCCCCCAGCCTGTCTAATGAAGGGAACACAACTCCCCATCACACCAATACTCACACAGCCATCTCCAATCCCAGGCCCCATTGCCCATGTCAATCACAAGATCAGTAATAGATATGCTGTACAGCCCAACACTGCTAAGAGGCCCAAAAGCTATTAAAATATGTGGCACTCTGGCCAGTGAAACCATGCTTTAACTAATGTATTGTATCATGCCACTTAGTTATACTGAATATAGTTTATAGCTAGGTATATACCTATCTTAGATTACCTAGTGACCACAAATAAAACCATAAATTTAGTCAATCAGGGTAGGTCAAGCTTATACTATCAAAAAAAAATGTAACAAGATGAAAAGTGCTCAGCAATGCTGCAGGATGGGGTTGAGGCAGGGTAATGTTTGATTCTGTAAATGCAATGTTGTCTGACAAAATAACCATAAGGCTATGGCCATGCAGTAATGTCAGCTATATACACTTACTGGCCACTTAATTAGGTGCAGCTTGCTAGTACTGGGTGGGACAGCCTTTTCAGAACAGCCTTAATTCTTCATGGCCTAGCTACAAGGTCCTGGAAACATCACACAAAGATTTTGGCCCACATTGACATGATAGTATCACACAGCTGCTGCAGATTTGTCAGTTGCACATCCACGATGTGAATCTCCTGTTCCACCACATCCCAAAGGTGCTCTATTGGATTGAGATCTGGTGACTGTGGAGGTAATTTAAGTACAGTTAACTCAGTGTCATTTCAAGAAACCACTTTAAGATAATTTGAGCTTAGAGACATGGCGCGTTGTTGTGCTGGAAGCAGCCATCAGAAGATGGGTACACTGTGGTCATAAAGGGATGAACATGATCAGTAACAATACTCCAGTAAGCTGTGGTGTTTACACAATGCTCAGTTGTTCTTAAGGGGCCCAAAGTGTACCAAGAAAATATTCCCCACACCATTACACCACCAGCAGCAGCTTGAATGGCTGATACACGGCAGGATGGAGCCATGCTTTCATGTTGTTTATACCAAATTCTGACCCTAGATTCATCACACCAGGCAACATATTTCTAATCTTCTATTGTCCAACTTTGGTGAGACAATTTGAATTCTTAGCTCACAGGAGTGGCACCCGGAGTGGTCTTCTGCTGCTGTAGCCAATCTGCCTTAAAGTTCAACGTGTTGTGTATTCAGATGCTCTTTTGCATACCTTGGTTGTAACGAGTGGTTATTTGAGTTACTTTTGCCTTCCTATCAGCTTGAAGCAGTCTGGCTATTCTCTTCTGACCTCTGGCATCAACAAGGCATTTTCACCCATAGAACTGCCGCTTGCTGGATATTTTCTCTTTTTCTGAAAATCCCAGTAGATCAGCAGTTTCTGAAATACTCAGACTAGCCTGTCAGGCACCAACAACCATTTCAGGTTCAAAGTCACTTAAATCACATTTCTTCCCCATTCTGATGCTTGGTTGGAACTTCAACACGTTGTGGCCAGTGAGTATATTTAAATGTAATGATGACTTCATTCTGAATGGTACACAGACTACATCTTGGTGCTGTTGCTACAGCTCTGTCCCAGAAGGAGGGAGAACTGTCCCTGCTGTGGGAAAGCAAGCCTGCAGAGCTGTACTGTCAATAGATTTTTGACTAGATGTTTTTTTTTTTCTTTAAATGCATGTATGAAACTTTGTTGCCAACAACAAGGTGAAATGAAGCATGATCATTATTACTGTGAGGCAAGTGAATGTCAGGTGCCCAAGCTAAAATGGTATACATTTTCACGTTAAAAATAAATAAATGAAAGAAAAAACAAAAATCCCATACTGTAAATCAAATACTTGCCTAATTAAAAAATATCTGAATCATCAAATATTCAGGCACAGCCCTACTTTGGAGCCTTTGATAGATGCACTGGTGATTAGCTCATTTTTTAAAATTTATTTTACTTACAGAGCGGCCAGTATTTGAGAACAGCCTTGACATTTTGCTTTCCCACCCACCCAGCTACAGTTCAGTGATGTATTACAGATCATCCATCACCATTGGCTCGTGTAAAGCAGGGGAGGGCCTGATACACACATCTGTCAGACATACACTAAGGGAAAGCAAGGTTCTGCTTTGAACTCTAAAATGGAGGTAACAGACCTCATACTGATTGGATTAGACTAGCGCACATGGGAAATGAAGTTGAAAAGCTTATTTTGTTACGTCTGCCTTATCAGGCCTGAGGGATAACAAGATGTCAAGAAACAACAGAAATTTTGTCATGTTCAGATTTTCATAGTAATGACTTTGTTTCGTGATAAATTAATTGCAAGACAAGTACATAAGAAATCTAAAAGAAGCTGCATTGTATCCATGTCTGGATTCAATTTATTTTTGCCTCCAACTGAAGCACCAATAGATTAGGATAGGAGTCTAGCTGGAATTGAATTAACACAAAATGAATGGCTTTGGTCACATGGAGAACAAGCCATGTGCAATCAGTGTCTCTTTTCAAAGTAAGATGCTCCAAAACATCAGTCAATTATGCTTTGTTTGAGTTGTGGGAGACTGCAGAGGAAAAAAACAATAGAGGAGGGTGAACTGCAGGGAAGATGGAGAGAGCAAAAGTAAACAGAAGAGAGTGAGGATAAATGGGGGGTAAGCAAGGCATAGATGGAGGGAGGGCAGAGCTGTATACAAGGAGAAGAGGTTGAGATAGCGTGGTGAGGTGGTGAAAGAGAACTGCAGAGAATATTTGAGAGAAATATAGCTACACGTGTCAGCAAGTGGCCCAAGATGTCAGTGTAGTGTAAAAATAACCTGTCCAATTATGAAGAGAGACTGCTCACCGTTCTATCTGAGATACTTTACTGCAGACGAACACCCCATCAGCTCTCTTCTCATATATACATCTCCTGTATATATTTAGATGCAGTCATATATTGCCTCTGATAATGTGATTTCAAAACTAGATTGAAACTGTTCACTATCCTTTATAAAGATAAATTGTTCTGTCAATATTCCATGGCTGGCTAGAGTTAGCTCGCCAAGCAGCATATGACTTTCCATAGCCCAGCAAAAATGGCATGTAATGCTTCCCTGAGAAAGTATGGCTACTGCCGTTTCCATTATCCATTTAACAGCCTCTAAAAAGAGGATTTATTTCTGTAAATTAGCTCCTGTATAACATGATTGTATCATGGATCATAAACTTTAAGTCAATACAGCATAGGGACACTATGGTAAGAGGAAGAAAATACCTCGCTGACCCTTTCTTTCCGTGTATGGACAGTATCCAGCAGACCCAGCTGGGGCAGTGGCAGCTGTTAGTAGAACTTTATCTTATTTTTTTTTCATCTACAAGGCTCTCCAATGTCCCACAGTAGCCATTTGCTCATCAGCCTATTACTTTCAATACGCATCAGAGTAATTGGCTATTTCACACATGTAAGAGTTGAGCTGGTAGAGGGTAAAGGCCAGGCAACCAGGCTGTCAGTGTCCTGCACCACAGTCATCCATCAATTATTATCAGGCACAAGGAAAGCCACTGCGGGCCTGAGCCGGCACTTTGTCAAACCTCATCCAGGCCTTCCTGGTTAATCCATTAACACATGTGAGCTTTAGCTGACTGGATCTAGTTTACTGTGCATTGTGTATATGCTTGAGAGAATGTGGGTGTTTGCATTTAAAATGAGACCAATGTTTGTTTGTTTTTTTTAAACATCCAATTGGTATGTGTCTGTCTGATCACTTTTTTTCACATTTATTTTATACACAAACTTCCTTTACCATAGTAGGGGGCACTGTCAAATCATTGTTGTTCAAGTAACTATGTTTAGTAAAATAGAAGATGGACTTGCTTTAAGCTGTAATTAAATACAGATGTAAAGCACTAACCAGTTAACAGTAATCCGTGTTAGAACAAGTAGATCAGTTGACCAAATGCATCTAGACAAAACATAATTTGGAAGACTGAGAATCTCCACAGAAAGTATCAAACAGTGATGGATTGACACAGACATAGATTTCAGGTGTTTCTTTGTATTTATGACTTAAGTTTAATATAGAATTCACACCGAACTGGGATATTGGACAAAAAATTACATTACTGGGAGGGAGGTCATTACACAAGACAGCCCAGCTCCTGGTCTTCTCCATTACCACCTCTGATAGCGAAGAAATAGAAGATGAAAAACAAAGGCTAAAATCAAGGAAAATTATTCCACAAATGGGTTCTCATGATTGTCTCAGCCTACAGAGACAGGAGAGAAGCTGGTTGGTAGGAAGGTGCTAAAACACAGCATGTTCCTGGAAAAACAATAAAACACCTTATCTGGAGAACAAAAAAAATGCTATTCATATGGATTTTTAATTCACATTCTCTGTGATGCTGATTTACATGTAATAGCATGTAATAACACACAAATTGTTGGGTCCTTAAAATAAACCACTGTCTAGACAACTGAAATATTATTTTTTTCGATTTCCCGTATTGTTCAACCATATGACCTCCTGACAACTTAGTTGGGGGAAAAAAGCTTTTTCAATATACTGTACTTTCGGCACTTTAATCCTGCCAAGTACTACAACATGGAACACATCTTTATATTCATAAATGGCAATGAGTCACTCTTTTGCTCCCGCCATCTCTCTCTGCAGTAAAAACTGAGAGTGAAGATAAAGGAGAGCTACTGGTTGGCTAGTTGGCTGGCTCGGTCCCTGCTGACAGGTTGTGATAGGTGTCATCTATCAACTATGAAAAGGCCTGAAGGCTCACCACACCAATCACACTGGTGCCAGATGTTAGAGCTAAAGCACTGCACACAAACACATACACACAGCCATGCACACAAACATAAATCACACACAGATAAACAACCCAACATATGCAGAACCATGCTATTGTTATTCACAATGAAATCATATGTATACACTATTCATGAGAAAAATCACATATATTTATTGCTCCTTCACAAAGATATTGGAGACAGAATTTTCAGCAGAAATGCAGATGTAGAATAAGGCAGTAAAAAACAAAGAACATTGAATTGACCATCAAGTTATCACCACGAGCAAAGAATGGAGACCTCCCATCGTCTCTGATGGACCCGTGCAGACAAAAGGGAAGGCCGACTCATGCCGACTGCATGAGCAATTACAGCAACAACTTCACATGTCTTTGTACCCCCTAAGGGGCCAGACATTATAAGCCCACCTGTCAAGTACCCACACGCCTTTCCACAGATTCATCGAATCTGCATATGAGCCCCAGCTCTCAATTAGTCCATAAAAAAGAGATTTTTGAGCTAATGCTGTTACTGAATTGCTAAATAACTACTTTAATTAAATTTAGGCCATTGTGAGGTTAGCAGGGGATAAACAAATTTAACAAAGTACATGATGCACATACAAATAAGAATAAATATATACACTTTTAATAAGTCCTTTCTGTCATGCCAAGCACACCAACAAAATCATCCAGTTACTGACAAGAAATGGCCAAATTCAGTGGTATCCCCAGTGAAAAGCATCTTACCCTTACACTAACTGATCACTTTTGCCTAACTGTCATGTGGCTCAAATGTGATTCATTCACTTTTTAATCTGCAGCCTGTGAACATGGGTTTGGTTTTTAGCAAAGGTTTTCATGTTATTTCTTCTGGTGTGTTTCAGAGCAGTGTGTGAAGGCTAGTGGAGGAGGGGAAGGGATGGTGAAGAGGTAATGAACCTCTTCATGCAGTGGGTTGGGTTCCTAGCATGGGTGCAAGAATTGAGGGGCGACTGTGTGGCTGACTCAACAACACACTCTGGGATCCATTGAGAGTAAGGCCACAGGAGCCTAATGTTGATTTATCAAGACAGACTGTGATGGTTACATTAGACTCTTGACTTCAATTTTCCTGTGCTTAATATAGCATTTTATGTTTCATTTTGCAATGAAAAATATCATCCACTGAATAATTCATCTTTAATTTCCTGAAAGACATCTTAAAATATTTTTTACAAAATTATTATTATTACAAGTGTGAGATCTATCTATAGGCACAAGTAAGACAGAGAGCTAAGTAAATGATGCTACAGCACCACGGTGTCGACAAAATACATTTCATTTGTGGCAATGTGAAATTGTACATCCTTGGAGCATTAGGGGATCGAGGATTGCTGAAAGGTTTCACGCTTCTGCTCAGCTCCTTTGCTTCTAGATGACAGCGTGTCTCGGTCAAGGTATCTGGAGTTTGTAGCTGCTGAGCTGTCTTTACAGGCTGCTTAATGAAATCAATAAGTCACATGTGTTTTCCTGGTAACAGTTCATACAGATTTAATAGAGATGATTACAGGCTGCTACCATTCTGGATCATTTTCCTCCACCTGGCGACCTGCCAAGGAGGATGGGCACCCTAGACCGCAATTTTGTGATACTTCTTTTTCACGTTTCATGATCAGTAACATGCAGAACGGCATATTATCTTTTGAGTAAATTTTGGTAGCTCAGTAAAAACTGTTGTTAATATACTGTATACCATTGTATAATGCTCAAATATTTTAATCTTTGAAACTGACCATTGTACATTCTTGCCACCATATAACTTCAACACTACAGCATAATACAATTAGGAACACGTTGAGAATTTCAGGGTTTGCCGATATGTGTGTCTGGTTATCAAATTACGATTTATTTCTTGGATTAAAGATCCCACTCTGCCACTGTTAAATAGGAGATCAATAATTAGAGATTAAATTCATACTCATCAATTTAAAACACTTCTAATGACATTTGAAGACAACACCTTGGCCCCAAGGAAATGTGAAAGGCATGTTTTACAATACTCTAACATTTTATAGACTAAACAATTAAGCAAAAAAAAAAAAAGACATTATTTTACTATAACAATCATTAAGTGAACCCTGAGTGTTAAGCCATACAAAAAAAGTATGTTTCTTTGGGAGAGCAGAAATCTGGAATCAATCAATAAAGACAGAAGCTCAATAAAACCTTCACCAGACTTGTCTTTAGGGTGGTCACTGGAGTGTTAATGTCAGCTAATTGATACGCTAAAAGAAAGAAGGTTTTTTGGGACAGTCCATCTGGACAATTTCACCCCAAGGTTAACTTCAACTACACATGACTCTCTTATCTAGTGACGCATGACCCTGCCCTCTGGGTCCAATGGCGTGCTGAGCGATGAAAGCATCTCAGACAGCACATTCAGTTTCAGAAAAAACCTTTCTTGCCTTTTTCTTCATCTCTCTCTCCCTTACTATCTTGTCTGGGAAGACATTTCAAGTGACATTTCCCTCTAAAGAGTTTTATTCTTCAGCCTGCTGCACAGTTTCACTGTTGAATGGTTTCCCTGAAAGAACCTAAATGTGCCAGGCTTCAGCGAGACACTCATTTTCACAATGGCCAATAATAGTAACAAATTCTTCCTTTAAGTCCTGCTAAAACCTGATGTTACATACCATCCTTCTTAAGGACAACTGTCACTGAAGCTGGGCATTATTACACTCTCAGTGTTGCTGAAATATGTTAACAGTACACTTTCCAGACAAGTGAGCAATGAAAAAGAAGTGAATCACACAATATCCAAGGACTATGGATCTTTTGGTACATTGAACACACATTTGTGTGATACATATTTTACCACAAAGGAAATGTTATAGTTGGACTCTCTACTCTCCGTGTTGCTTTAAGCATGCCATTTAGTTGAACTCTTTCATACAAGTCACTGCAAGTTCAAATGATGACAAGCGAAGGTCCCTCATGCTGAAGTTCTAACCCATGTTGGCTTGCTGAATATGACACTTGAGAATTCAAAGGTTCAAAGATGGACTGAATTTATCAGGGGTGCATTCAGACAAGAGCATTATCGGTGCATTAATATACAGTCATCTTTCACACTGTTTTTGCTGTTAGTATATAAGAATCAATTAGTTTACCAAGCTGTCCTAAAGTAACTGCCTGTCTCCTGGAATCTCCTCCATGCTCGTGAGACTGTGCTGGGAGACACAGCAAACCTTCTGGCAATGGCATGAGGAGGAAAAAATGTCAGTGGCCTCCACCTGTAAAACCATTCCTGTTTTGGGGGTTGTCTCATTGTTGCCCCTCTGGTGCACCTGTTGTTAATTTCATTAACACCAAAACAGCTGAAACAGATTGATATCCCCCTCTGCTATATCTCTATCTACCCACCAGCAAACCGGTCATGCTGAACGATGTTACAAGCAGCATAACATTCTCCATGGCTTCTCCAGACCCTTTCACATCTGTCACATGTGCTCAGGGTGAACCTGCGCTTATCTGTGAAAAGCACAGGGCGCCAGTGGTGTACCTGCCAGTTCTGGTATTCTATGGCAAATGCCAATCAGGTTCCATGTGCCGGGCAGTGAGCACGGGGCCCACTAGAGGACAGCGGGCCCTCAGGCCACCTTCATGAAGGTGTTCTTTTTCCGGGGTGAAATGATTATATAGCATACATCTTAAATGACTTTAAAAAATAAGATTTGGGTGCACATACACACATCAAAACTGATTTTGGAATGGATAAAGCAGGCTAACATTAAGCTTCTGGAATAGGCTTCCTAAAGCCCCAATCTCAACCAATCTCAAGTGCAAGTTGCTAAGGGACATTTAACCAAATATTATTGGAGTTGTATGTATATATTTGAGCCTGTATGTATAATTTTGATCCTGTGTGGATTCGAGAAAATTCAAAATAAATTCAAACTTGTGCCCCTAATTCTTGTTTTTTAAAGTCATTAAAAATGTATGCTGTAAAATCATTCCAACCTGGAAAAAGAACAGTTCAAAGAAACCATTAAAAGCCCAAAATTACCATGACACTGATGCCTATGATGAGTGTATGTAAACTCCTTACCACAACTGTACGTAAGACTACAACACAGGCATTCAGCTGAGCTAACATTTTATTTCTGACTCTAGTTTGGCTTTCAGCTATTATGAACACAAGATGATCGAGATAAAACAATTACTGTGCCACATCACATCTTGTAGTTGTTGCTCTTGATTTGTCATCTATTATACAGTAAATCCAGTCTACACCTTTTCTTGACAGTCGTGGCTTTAACCCTTCCCCAAATACCTAAACTAATCCCACAATTTTTTAAAATTCAATAAATGCTTGATGTTTCAAAGTCAATGAGTAAATAATCACAATATTATAATTCACCAGATCAACATTATTATTTTTGCCATATTTTGACTAGCCATAATGACTGGTTTAATGCCATAGACAGACTGCCTTCAATCAAAGTATTGTTAAATTATTAATAAAGGCCCCAGGAAGAAATGCTACTGTTACAACAGAGTAGTTAATGGGTGGTATAAATGGACAAACAAACAAACCTAAAGTTTACTTTGAATTAGCAAACAAGCTGTAGGAGAAATGTCAAAATCAGCCCCACAAAGACTACAGTTCAAAGCCAACATCAAATGCTCAATAAAAAGTTTGGCAATTCTGTTGACACATTGAGAAAAACAAGTGAGCAAAATGCACACACTTTTCCAAAGCTAGAATGTGGTCAGAAATTTTCTGATTTCTATAACTTTCTCAAGTAACAATCTTGAGAGTCACACCCACTTCACACAGCAGGAGACCAGCTGTGTGAAAGTGTGCTTCCCCTTTGTAGGTATTCCCTTACATATGTGTGTAAGCCTGTGGCAGCAAGCTTTCACTTACCTTTGCTTGTCATCATTCACAGCTACAAACACTTTGCCTTCCACTGTGGATGGACAGCAGTCACTAGTTAATTTCCAAATGCCACTGCATTAAAGTATCAACATTAATCATTAGTCATCTACTATTTATGTATGGATGTTTGTAGTCCTAATTGGATGAACAGCTTCTGACTAGTTTAACATTTATTTTATTTACAAGTGAAATCCTTATGGTCACAATCCCCCATGGTTAAATGTTTAAAAAGAAAAGCTTACATTAAATATTTACACTTAGTGGAAGCATACTATTATACTTTATTAACCATTCATGGTCACTCGTTGGAATCCAGTGGAAACTGGATTCACATGTTGGAAATTTGCTGGATATCACCATGTGTGATATGTCAGCCTGGTTATAAATTCCTGTGAATGACTAGAACTCATTTCCATTTTGCACTTAGGCAGCTTTGATTTGAATATCACTCGTCCCAGTTCACTACTCCAGCTTTCAGAAGCAGGGTTGGAGGTTGAGAGCTCTCAGTACGGGGTACTCAAAATATTGAGATGGAAAACTTAGTGTGTAATTTTATTTAATTTTTTTTTTTTACACATGGGAAATTCTGACATTCTAACTGGTTATTAGAAGGCCCTCTTTAATTTAAAAATAAAAATTGTCAAAGAATACAACTTTACGAGTTTATCAAATTCAACACATCAGTGATAAATTAAAAAATCCTCAGTTTGTTTTGTATGTCATTTGCATGTGTTACATGTACATGAATATGTAATAGAAATTGTTTAAATGATAAAGTCCTGGATAAGTCCAGGAGAGGCAACCAGTATCTAACTTATCTGAGACTCTGGCAACTTTATCAGGTACAACTAGCCAGTGACAGGCAAAGCCACATAAATGCCTTTATGTTTGAATTTTCATCACATACATAGCAAGAAATCCTATCTTCCTTATTCTTTTAGATTTTTTCCTACTATCACCTTATACCATACCATAGTTTGTATATGTATGGTATACCATAGAGCAAAACACACCTAGTTAATGACAATATTAGTTTTAGATATAATACTACAGTGATATTTGTTTTTATTATGAACCTGTTATGGCACAAATTAGTTTATGATTCATTTTGGTGATTTGGCTATTTAGTCAAACAACCTCTTGATTCTATCTGTGTTTTAACTGCTTGTGAGTAACACTCTGAAGGATTTAAGACTGATTCTGCTTGATTCTGCACATAATTAACTGGCCTTACAGTTGTCAGCTAATTTGGCAAATGATGTACAAAGGTAAAAACTGCAATGGATGAGAACACAAGGGTGCAGTGCTTAAACCCAAAACTGACACCAAATTGTAATGTAATTTTAACATTACACAGGACTTTATGCAGTCCTGTGAAAAACTAAGTCCACTCTTACTGCTTCCATAGGAATTAAGAGGGTAAGTAGCAGCCAAATGCACTTAACTGATCATCAGCAAGTGTGACCACCTCCATTAAAGCAGACGTTTTGGCAGTTTTCTGGTCTGGAGCATTCAGGCGTGCAAAAACACAATTCCACAATCTTTCCAGTAGTGGACATCCTGGCAAGGTTCACCCCAAGATCAGACCGTGCAATGCCTCATTCAACATGTTAAATGTTAAAGTTTGTGACAGTACAATCAGAACTTAAAAAGACTGAAAAAGTATGGCTTGTTTGGAAGGGTTGTCAGGAGAAAGTCTCTTCTATCTAAAAAGAATATGGCAGCACGGCTTAGGTTTGCAAAGTTGGATCTGAACAAGTGCATGACTTCTGGAACAATCAACATACAAGACCAAAGTTGAGATGTTTGCATAATGCACAGTGCCATGTTTTTTGTGAAAACCAACCACAGCACAACAGCCCAAACACCTTATATAGACTTTCAAGCACACTGGTGGAAGGGTGATGATTTTGACTTGTTTTGCAGCTACCTGGGCACCTTGTAGTCACTGAGTCGACCATGAACTCCTTTGTATACCAAAGTATTCTAGAGTCAAACGTGAGGCCATCTGTCTAACAGCTAAAGCTTGGCCAAAAATGGGTCATCCAACAAGACAATGATCCCAAGCACAGCAGCAAATCTACAACAGAACAGCAAAATGCTGTGGCAGCACCTTAAGAGAGCTGTGCATAAATGACTGCCAACAAACTTCAATTAACTAAATCAAAGTTGTAAAGAAGAGTGGTAGTATTCCTCCACAACAATGTGAGAGACTGATACAGTCATACAGAAAACGATTATTTTAAGTTATTGCTGCTAAAGGTAGTTCAACAAGACACTGACTCACGAGGTGTACTTAGTTTTTCACAGGCTTGTACTGTATAGAGACCTGTGAAAACATTCTTTTTTAGATGACTATTCTCAATTTTATGGCTCAACTTGACCCTCGGGGAAATCTCTGTAAGTAATAAATTAGAAATAAGTAATACATGTATTTTCTATTCTATAGCTGAGACACTGGAATTATAGTGTGTGTGTGTTTGCGTCGACAGATTTGGGGTGTGGTGAATATGTAAGTTAGGAGCACAATGCTGATTTTAAAATTGTGATGACAGTCACCCATCAGCGATGTACAATGACTGTCCATTGGCACAACCCTACTGTGAGTGTCTCCACACAGTGTCAGGGTTGCTGCCCATGTATTATGCATACCTCAGCCCTCACAGCTGGCTCTGATAACACCCTCGAATGGCTTCCTCTATCAGAGATTGGGTAATGTCAGCGTTAGCCTGCGATGATCATCAGTCTTTATTACCATTCACACTCTCTCCCCTGCAGACAAAAGGTGAAAAGGGCTCCAAGCAGATGGAGGGAGGGAAAGAAAAGGATGGGTTTATGTGACATTAACTCATTAAACCTATAAAATCTGCCTTTGAAAGTCATGCATGATTTTTAACACAAGCTAGTTAACACTTTGCAAAAGCTAAAAGGAAACATAATACCTCCAAAAAGTGATTAAGAAAAGATGGTTATTAAGCAAAACTTCATGAAAATCAATGCAAAATTAAGCGTTTTAGTCCACTAAACTATTTTGCTGTGGCAATAGAGCCACAAGCTGGAGCTCATTAACATATGACAGTACAGCTTTTATGTGCCTTGGTTAATTAGAACACATTATCACAGCATTACAAATCTGATGTTTAAGGATCTAATTTATGCAAATAGAAAGCTACTAACAATAAACACTGCCAGACTGAGCCTAAACATCTTCCACAAAATTGTACTTATATATTTAGCATTTAAGCCAATATCAGATTTAGGAAATTGATCACTTTAATTATTGAGTTTTTTTCTATACTGGTTCAAAAGAGAATTGATGGTGGGGGTTTATTTGTACATACATCTAGACACCACAAGAATAAAGTGTGAATATAGAGTATGTATTTATGCTATTGGGGCGAACTGATCCTCTAAGGGTAAGTAACGTGAAAGTTTTGCATGCCATCAAAAAAAGTGACTGCCTCTAGGAAGTCTATTCAATTGTTCAAAAGTTCTTTTTTGGATATTTGGAAGGTTCTCCAGCCAACAGGGAAATACTAAAGATGTGCTTAAGCAACATAAACCACTTTAATGTCTCCACAGAATTCAGGCAGCAGTGATAAGAAAATAATAAGTCCTCACCAGGTGTTTGTTTTCATTTCACTTTTCATCTCTTCAATCCTATCAAAAAAGCACTGTCCTTGAATAATGATGACATTTTTAAATTCAAAAAGAAGCAAAAAGAGATCCAAACAAACTCATACACAATAACTTCTTGTCACTATTTCATAAGATGTGTTACACCCCAGTTAACATGCACAAGAAAATAATCTGGAAATACAGTACAGACATAAACAATGACAGTTAAGGAACTATCTAGTAAGCAAATAGTGACTTTGGACACTGCTTTTTGCCCATGTGCTCTCTGGGTTGCAACTGTTTTAGCTAAGTTTATTAAGTAATTTGAAATAAAACCCATGCTTCTTTTGAAACTCTGGTGTCAGTCTCCACATTTATGTTGCGGCTTTTGAGCCGGGTTGTAACATAAATAGGGGCTCGTCCGGG
>VUQS01077363.1:20576-35750 GCA_015108495.1 Heterochromis multidens
CACACACACACACACACACACACACACACACACACACACACACACACACACTTCACAATCAGTAAAAATGCAGACTTTGCTCTCATTGCTATAACTGCTTGTTTACATAATTTTTATTTCTAGAGATAACATTCTTCTTCCTCTCACCTTGCCTGCCTACACAAACACACAACCACACACAAATGCATTTATGCCTACACCAGCTTTGTGGAAAAACCTGGGCTAAAATCAGATATTGTGCGCCATGAATGTATGTGGAATAGTCATATAACAGGAGGAACTTTTCTTGATAAGGCTTTGATTTTAGGCATCATCAACTTCTTTCTTTTTTAATCTTCATTGTTCATTTATTCTGACGTGACTGTGCATCAATATGGAAATATATGTTGACACCACCATATTTGCCCTCATGCAGAAATAATTGTTTGGGAGATGCAGATGAATGGTATGAACTACAGATACATTTATTATGAAACAACAAGAAGATGAGATAAACACGTCTGTTACAGGAGGCATGTTCATCCAATTCTGAAGCCTTAACCCTACAGAGTATATAGATTATTTATATACCCCCTCCTACATTTACACTCCAGATAAGGCAAAACCAAGATGTCTAAACTATCAAAAAGCAGCCAGGCTGTCCTTGAGGTCCAACATGAAGCAAAAACAAACAATACCAGACAGAAGGCAGGTCACTGAGCTCCAAAAGGCTTCACCAGACTTGATTTTTTTTTTAGGCCATTACACTGGTGTTTTACAAAGTGGTAAGAAAACACTTTTAAGATATAAAATAATTATGAAATCTGCCTTCTTTCTCTTCATCCATCTATCCCTCTTTAAACCCGTCCTTCCTCTCTACCTACCATCATCCCTCCAGTCTCAACCCATACAGCTATGATGAGAGCTGTGTGTCCAGCAGTGTAGACCACTTGCCTCTTGCTGCCCTTCCCCTCCTCGCCATTGTCTCGCCACGCTACCAGGATGCTGTGGCGACTGTCATCGACCGGGCCAACCAAGTATATCGCAGCTTCCTGCAGTCAGAAGATGGTCAAGGGTTCAGCGGTCAGGTCTGTAGTGCCTTCTTCTGTTTAGAGAGGCGATGAGAGGCAAGGGGAATTGCTACACTCTCGTCTCTCATCATTTAATAATGGGCTTTAGGCCCTTTAATGGAAGTCAATGAAGCAAAGATTGCTTTTGAGTGGGCTTTATAATGTGTGGAAACTGTGGGAGCTCAGACCCTCAGAGCATCAGATCTCTAATGTTTATTGGACCACATTTCCCTCTCTTACTTGTACATAACAACTACAAGGCTCTTGGTAATGGGCTGTATCTCATAATGAGGAAATAATCTGTGAGAAGGCTGTTCACAGTGGACCTGAATTTACACATTTGGTTTGGGCTCTTAAACACAAAATATGTGAACTATTTTAAATGTAGTTACAATTCAGGTCATCAAGCACTGTACAGTAGTGGCTGCCTAAATTGAAAACACACACATTTCTCAGGACTTGATGGCGCATGATAAATTGTAAATACCCACTGGTCAATACCATCTAGATTAACAGTATCAACAAAACAATGCAAGGACCACTATGATAAAGATAGTGACTAGTCTGTTAATCTTTGGTTCTTGTGTGTGTCCATACTGTATGCTTCAAGAGGTTGGTGATATTGTTTATTTTAATAATTCCTTCTACTCCTGCTTTAATGTCTATAACTTTCCCGGCATCCTGTCGCAGTATTTTGTCTACTAGAAATTACTAGTAATTAACAAGTTCTAACACCTCATATTTTTAACAGCATACGGCCTGATGAGAATGAAAACATGACTTGGCACTTAGCTGGAAAACATGAGTTCATAATAATTGTAAGTAGGAATGAGAATGTAATGTGTTCAAACTGCAAAAGACAGTATTCAGTGACAGCAGAATGAAAGTGCAAGCATATCTGTATAACAAGCATTACTGCTTGATGTTTAGCCAGCTGCTATCCTTGTAGTCACAGAATTGCCTAAATAGCGGTTAATTAACAAGAAAAACCACATACATTACCAAGCTTCAGTAATCATCTACAACATACAAAAACTGTAGTAGTAATAGTTGAAGTTGTAGTAATAATAATAATAATGATAACAATAAAAACTTCAAAGTGTGTCAAAGTGTGTAGTGCACAAACTATCTCATTTGCTGGATAAAGGACATAAATAAAGGACATTTATTGGCTGATAGAAGTCCAGAAATACAAGACCAAAGGCAGACTAACAGAAACTGAGACCAAAAGGAAATGAAACAGAATCCATAAACATACTGAGAAACACAAGGAGACACACCAGTGAGGTAAACAGCGCAGGGAACCACAGAGGGATGCAAACAGACACTGAGACAACAAATGAGGGGAAGGACAGGTCTATATATATACACATGAGGTGATCAAGGAACAGGAAACAGGAGGGCGACAAGACACAGCTAAGCTTAATCTAGACAGTGAGACGAGTGAGGTAGTAAACTCAAAACAAGACGCAACAGGAAATGAATGACTACCGTAACTGAAACAAAGATCACGAGTGAACTTAACAGAAGGGAAAAACACTGAAGGTTAAATGCCTACTGTAGCTAAAATTAAAACATAAGAGGAACTGAAGGCACAGAATACTTAGTAAATGCATGAAAAATAAAACATAAACAAACAAAACCAAGAACCATGAAGAATAGTGACTATTAGTAAATCAACAGCTTAACAAATAAACTAAGAAACCATAAAGCAACCAAACCATAAGAAATTTAATAACAAGCATTACTAAACTCCAGAAACTCAAAGCTACAGGGACAGTACGGGGACAATGACATAAACTAACTCAGCACATCATGAAACTAGCTGAATGGACTGAATTTGGCTTTAAACATATGTAACTGCAGTTGTAAAAGTTGCATATTTTTCATCAGCACTCTATTGACCCCTCTGAGACATTCTAGTTGTCAGAAATTCTCAGTATACCTGACTCAGAATTATAACTTGGAGGCTGATGAGAGTCAGATTTTTTTTCCCACTGAGTTCCTCATAATTACAGCATAAACAGTGTCTTTGAGAATGCTTGTCTTGGAAATGTTTTTTCTCCATAAAAAATATTTGCACAATGTAATGCACAAGGGAAATTGATGAGTTTCACTCTGCTAAAAAAACATTTAAATAAATTGTGAATAGTAATGAAACAGCTGCAGAAAAATGCTGTACAGGAAAAATACTTTTTTCATTTTTATCCACTATTAATATTATAACAATATTTATTACTGCTGTCCACTAGCAAATATGCTACTTAATTACAAAATACTAAAATTCCTTGTATATTAACTTTCACTAATGGCATACTGTGACAGTTAGTATAGTACCTACAATATCCTGTTTGCATACAATATGAAACTAAGACAAAGTGAGCATCATGCCCTCTAGTTCCAGTAAAATATGTTGTTTTTTAAATTCATCTCTCCAGTTGCTTTCCCATTGAACTATCACTGAGTGAACCATATGTAGAGGGTGTCTAAATCATATATTTTCTGTGCAGGTTTGCCTGATGGGTGACTGTGTGGGTGGTGTGCTGTGCTTTGACGCTTTGTGCTTCAGCAACCACCAGAGGCCTGGCAGCCCAAACAACAGCAGCAGGAACAATAGCACTGAGAGCCTGAAGGTAGGGGCATAGACAGTGATGGTACACAGGGAAGACTATTGCCATCTAATGAAAGAAAACACTTTTTGGTGATGCATAATAAAAAGCTCAAAATTACATACTTGTGTTATCCCTGGCCTGCATCAGTAGAGATAATCACTGCAAGTTTGCACATGTATGTCAGTGGAAATGTCCTTGTGTCTCATACACAAAATCCAGCTGTGGCATCTATTTTCTGCAAGTTTTTCAGTACACAGAAAATCACAGTGAACGTTGATTTTTTTTTTTGTGCCTGTGGCTCACCATTTATATTCAGTGTTTGATTTCATAGGGATCTGAATGTTCCCGAGCACTAGAGTTCCTGCAGTGTGCATGTAACATATTCATCATGACATTTGTGCTGAACTGCCATCCTGAAGCAGCTTGTTATTTCCCTGTTCTAAGCCTTGCATGATCCCAGCTTTCCGTCTGTTACTCCCTCCCTCCTCTCACCCCCACTTTGCCATTCAGATCCCCTCACATCTAATAGACTCACTCTTGGAGACAGTTTTTCTCCTCCCACATTTAACTGTTCACCTGGGAAAAAAGATCAAGTCCCATCATATTATGTGTAATTTCTGGGGTGTAACCACTGTTGTGACTTGAGGTTTTATAGTAGGTTTCACGTTCTCCTCCTTTCTCTCAGGATAACTCAGGCCTGCTGGGGGAGTCCAGCTCAGGTTTGAGCTCTAGCAAGAGGCTGAGTAAGAGCAACATTGACATCTCCGCTCCCAACGAAGGCCAGGGCGGTCCACCGCTCAGCCGTAAACAGAGCGACTCATATGATGGAGATACCTCGTCCACCGGCCAGCACAGCTTTTTTTCCAGGTGAAGCAGGATACAAGAACAAAACCCACAACCAAAGAAATTAGTATAATAGCATATTGCAACTGCAATCAAATATTTTGACCTGCATTTTAAGAAAGTATCTCCAATGCATATCTCTGGTGTATTAGATTGTGAGCAATGTTGAAAATGAACAGGAGTGATTTTGGCTTGATGTGTTTTTGCAACCTTTTTTCTTTTTAATCCATTAGCAATTTAATTCCCAGGTTTCTTTTAATAAAATATGTCAATATTGTAATGTAAAATTAAATATACCATAAAAATGATTTTATTCATCTTTTTTCACCTTTACTGTCATAAATAAAATATTCTCTAAATGCAGTGGCTGCAACATGGGAAGAAGGGACCGTGACACAAGACCGCAGACATTTGTTACAGATCTTTTTATTTAAAAAATTAGTTCACATAAACACAAAAAAAAAGCACGAGACATCACTGGTACAGAACGTTAATTTCTGCCAGACAGCCATTGTCGATCAGTAATGATATGTTACAGCTTCATATGATGAGCCAGATGTTGCGTGCTGGCCCTCCTCCAGGTTTGTCTGGAATGCGTTTCTCTGTCTCACCCCTGCTCTGTATCAATATTTGCAGCTTGACTGCTCATCCTGCCTACCTGTCTCTGCTGGACTATAAATAGCCTGTTTGTGCCTGTGCCAGCCAGTTTGTGAGGGAGACGGACAACTGCGGGTGAATATGGCTGGGGGCTGAAGGGGAAACGACTGCCATGTTGACTCAATTCAAGCAACCAGTGTTCCCATTGCATATCACATGCTCTACTAGGCTTTAACCATTAGAGCCACACATACTGAAAATGGGATCTCATCAATTCATAGTTATGCCACATAGTTCACGGAAATGCCCCTTCTCACCTTTCACTTCTTATTACACTCCTGATTAAGCCGGAGTTTGGCTTCTCTCCTGGGTCTGCCTTTTTTTTTCTCCTACAGTCACCATGAGGGCTTATTAAATCTCCTCTTGCATAGACATTATTCCTCAATTTAGAATAGCTCTTTAGATGGCTCTCACCCTCTAGTTTGCAATATTCCAGACAAAAAATTGCCCTTGAGATAATGTGCAAACGATCATAACACCGCTCATGTGAAAGCCCAGGAGAGTGTTCTATGCTTACCATTTATTTTACCTTATATTTCTCATTTCTGCGTGTCTTTGCTAGCAGCGTTTCTTTGGATCAGTTTCATTGATGTGTATACAGACAGTTTTAACATATATAAATCTTATTTATTCAAACTGCTCAGAAAAAAGAAAAGATTGTGTGAATATTATTTGGAGAACTACTATTAGCCCATAAGTGAATCTGTCAGAGGTGCTTGAGCTTGATATCAGTGTCAAATCTGTTTAGTACAGTAATGACACAGCATGTGCTCATTACTCATTAGGCCTCATAAAAATGTCAACCATTCACACAGAAACACCACCACAAATGTGATATGTGTCAGATTTATCTTACATACTGACAATAATGTTGAGTTCAATGAAAAAAAAAGGAAATGAAAGCCACTAAACAGCAAAGACAATGCCTAAATTTCTGCAACAACAGGGCCAAGTAACACTCACTGAGCTACAGCAAACATCATATGAGCAGCAGAAGAAAAGTGCTCTTGCTCAGAGCAGAGACTTTTGTTTAAATCTGCTTAAACAGTATATACTCATTCAATCTTTTAGTCGTGCACATCCCAAGGGTACCTCTACTGTGTAAGCAATTCTCAGTGAATCACACAAAAATAGTAGTGCTTTCTTTTTTAATTTTCAGGATTTTTTGCTGCAGTAATGATTTTTCAGTGGCAAACAGGTTTGAAGACAAAGTGAAGATTTGGATGTGGTCTCATTCACAAATGTGTGTATAGAAATGTTTTAAATTTGCACACAAGATAAGTGCATGCACAAAACTACCGTCAGGTGCACTGTCCATCTTTAGGCTCACATGTTAATGAATTAGAATGATTGTAAACTGACCGTTGCATACTCTTCATTTGAAATCTACCACAGACCCATCTCTTAAGTTTGCATAGAGTTGTATCATGGAGGAAAAGGTGAGATGCACAGCTGCAAACTGAAAAAAATAATAAACTTTCTGCACATGACAAAAGATTTGAATGAAGGTCATTCAAATTCAGTCATTACATCCAGCAAGTATGGGTATAAATTACATTTGTCATATGCGTTAGTAATTTAACTGTTTTATGATAAAAATGATATACAATGCACTTAGTTGGAAGATGCATTTTTACATATAAGACAGCCGTGCTTGTTGTCCAGATGTTTGCAAGTGAAGCAATTCTACTTTGTTTGGAGAATATGTAAAGATTCAGGTAAAAAGCTATTAATGAATCCACAACTTGCGTGTGAGATGTTCATATGGACATTTTAAGGACAGATCTATGCATATTGTTTGTGAATGAAGCCAAGTATGTGTGTGTGAAGACAAAACCTAAAAATGGAAGCAGAAAGCAATCAAAGCATTATTGATTTGGCTTTTAAATATGGCTGGAGACTGTTTGCTAATCCGTCCTCTGTGTAGGACTTGATGGGGAAATGTTGGCTTGCTAGTAAGCAAATGGACCTCGTCAGTCAGCAGCAGTGGGTTCTGTCTGAGACCAGCTCGGCTGTTCAAACAACTGTCAGTGTGATGCAGACTGTGAAGACCGGGTGAAAAGCTGCTCTGGCTGAGTCATTTAGGCCCAGTGCTGACAACAACCCCAGAATGTTAAAACATTCCAGCCTACATTTCAGTGAGGACAAAGCAAAATGACTCAACTGTTCCAATTTAACCATAAGAAATTTTAGATTACCTCTGCTTTCATTTAAAATATTGTTTTATTGCATATCTAACCCTGCTACCCTGTCAGCTTTTGTCATCAAGTTAGCTGAAGAGTGCACACATGCCCGAAATCCTCTGTTAAAATGATCTTTTTGTATTAATTTCCTACCCTCTCATATTTTTCATGGAAAGCAGAGATGGTAAAAGTGATAAATGCACCTTATACTGTCTCAGGAGGGTGAAGTGTCCATTTGAATGTTATGTACACACCAGTGATGTACTTCTGTTTGTCCATTTAATCACATAGGTAATAATCACTTCCATAAAATTTTCACATTTTCCATTTAGTACTCATGATTCACAGTACCCATCTTAATTCAGTAACATTTTGCCAAAGAGGAGCTCGTGAATTAGTGTGTATGAGTGTGAAGCTAGCCAGGTGATTCAATTTATTTTGGAACCAAATAACAGGAAAAGTCATCCCAGGGCACTTTATGTATTAAGGGGGAGACCTTATATTAATTTAGATACAACAATCCCCTTTCAGCAGGGTACTTGCTGGCAGTAGGCAGGGAAAACTCCCTTTTAATTGGAAGAAGCTTCAAGCTCAGGAAAGGGGGACCATCTGCCTCGAGACGAAGGGCGAGAGAATAGTGGAGAGAAAAATAAAGAAGAGCACAGAAACAATACAAACAACCCAAATGGAAAAGAAATAGAAACAAGTTACAGTAAATGTATGGTTTTTTTAGGGCTTAAAGGCTTTTAAGTACTCATGAAAGTGGCCTCTTTCACTCTTGCATCAGATTTATATGTATGAATAAAGTAAACGTTATTTTATGAGAGAAAATACACTATATTGCCAAAAGTATTCACTCACCCATCCAGATTGTTGAATTCCAGCGTGGTACCATGATAGGATGCCACCTGTGCAACAAGTCCAGTTGTGAAATTTCCTCACTACTAAATATTCCACAGTGAACTATTAGTGGTATTATAACAAAGTGGAAGCGATTGGGAACGACAGCAACTCAGCCACAAAGTGGTAGGCCATGTAAAATCACATAGTGGGGTCAGCGGATGCTGAGGCACATAGTGCGCATAGGTCGCCAACTTTCTGCAGAGTCGAGAGCTACAGACCTCCAAACTTCATGTGGCCTTCAGATTAGCTCAAGAACAGTGTGTAGAGAGCTTCATGGAATGGGTTTCCATGGCCAAGCAGTAACAATTTAATGCTCCCAATTTTGTGGGAATAGTTTGGGGATGGCCCCTTCCTGTTCCAACATGACTGCGCACCAGTGCACAAAGCAACATCCATAAAGACATGGATGAGCAAGTTTGGTGTAGAAGAACTTGACTGGCATGCACAAAGTCCTGTCCTCAACCTGATAGAACACCTTGGCAATGAATTAGAGTTGAGATTGTGAGCCAGGCCTTCTCATCCAACATCAGTGTCTGACCTCACAAATGCGCTTCTGGAAGAATGGTCAAAAATTCCCATAAACACACTCCTAAACCTTCTGAAAAGCCTTCCCAGAAGAGTTGAAGTTTTTATAGCTGCAAAGGGTGGGCCGACATCATATTAAACCCTATGGATTAAGAATGGGATGTCACTCAAGTTCATGTGTGTGAATGCAGATGAGTGAATATTTTTGGCATTATAGTGTATCAAAAAAACCCAAACACATAAGTCTTATAAGTCCTCCATATAGAATACAAGAATGTACGTTTTTCTTATTTATTTCCTGTATGGGCATAAACACTGAGCATGTTTGGTTGTTCAGGCAAGTAACCGCAGATCAGAAACAAGAACCTATAGACACAAGTACCTGCAGAAAAGTAGAGGGAGAGAGAGGACACAGAGGGGAAAGGACAAACTACAGCTGAGAGAAGGGCATACAAAGTCTGCCTTTGGACTGTTAGCCTGTGGAAGAAGTCAGCAGTGATAAAAAGCTTAGTGTTGTTAATGGAGCTAAATCAGGGAGACAGATTGGGCTACATTGCATCATTTACATGTAACATGTCTCATTCTTCTCATCAGTCATATAACAAACAAACCCTCCCAATAGGAGCCTATTTAAGCTGTAAATTTCCCAACTCTCCCTCTGACATGCCAGTGCCGCTGCATCACTGTTTGCTATTTCAGAATCTCCACCAACCCAGCATTCAGCTCTAAGTGCCAGGGGGATGTTTACTCATCACTCACCAGTTTCTATGTATTCAGATCCTAGACGTCAGAACTCTAATTATATTCTTCTCTTATACTAAATTATGTCAAATGTGAGTTGCCTGTATGAATGTCAGTAATCTGATGTCTATTATGTCTGTTTTTTTAACCTCCAGTTTGATGAAGGAGGGCACAGAGGTGCGTGGAGGCAGTAGTACTAGTCTGGTGTTGAACCCAGGCAGATTTGACTTTGAGGTGTCAGACTGCTTCCTGCTGGGCTGCCCGCTGGGCCTAGTGTTGGCCATGAGACGCACTGTGCTGCCCGCCGTTCAGGGTAAGAAGGAAGAAACGTGCAAAACATATATTTAAGCACCGCAGTTTAAAATTTGAGTGTATCAATATGTTGATTTGCTATGAAAATAATCCATATGTTAAGAAGTGAGCTAGTGTAAATTAATTTTCACTTTGGAAAAGTGGAGCGATAAAATCAAAGGGTTCATCTGACTCATCTTCAGTTCAGACTAAAAACCCTTTCTAAAGGTCATGCCTCTCCATTGTGTTTTCTGACCCTCAGTGAGCCAGCTTCGTCCAGCCTGCTCTCAGATTTTCAACCTGTTTTACCCCTCGGATCCTTCAGCTTCTAGACTGGAGCCGCTACTGCAGCCTCTCTTCCACAAGTTGCCACCATTTGCTGTGCCACGCTACCAACGCTACCCTCTTGGAGATGGACGCTCAGTGCTCATTGGTAGGCTGAGTGATTTGAGCCTAGAAATCAATTTACTGATATGAGAGTGCTGCTTCTCCTGAATATTTCATTGCTTAATCTATTTTCTCATTTCTAATTTTATTGCCAGATTAATAACCTTTTGGATTTCGTATTTGAAAGCTGGTTTGAATTCTGTTAGTCAGACTGGATTACAGTGGCAGACTCACTACAAAGAGATTCAGTGACTTAGCAGTGGGGGGTTTTCACATTTACACATATACAGGACACACAGAACCTTGATCCCATATGTGTGTATTTGTCCTATAGAGGCAGAACCAAAACTGCCCCCTAAAGCCTGGGGTTCAAGTAATTATCCTTTATCTTCTTGTGGTGTAGTACCGTTAGCTTGACACTTCTCTCTGAAGATCAGACACAGTATGTGAGGTAGTCAACTGCTAGATCTGGCTCAGCACTGCTGTAATCTCCCTGGGATTCTTGGTTGTAGGGACTCCATAATGAGCCCCTGATTTATTTGGTGCATGTTTTAGCCCACTCTTGGGACATAAAGCTTCACTCTTAACAGCACTTGTGATGCATCGTCTGGTTTCCTTTTCTCTCCATCCACCTACATTACTGAGAGAAAGTAGGACAAGGACTGATTGCTTGTTTTAACAGCCTACGGGAAGAGATATGAAGATAAGGCTTTGTGGGTTGGTGTGAGGCTTTAGAAAATTTTATACCCTTCTATTGAACGTGCAAGCTTTGGAAATATGTTGAACTAAGAGCAGATTTGTCAGACCTGTCTTCTCGGTGATAGGGAAAATGAATTTCCATTTTGCTTTCAACTATCCTTTTATTAGAAACCCTGATGTAGTATACTGCTCAGTAAGAAAAGAGCAGAAACAGTTTATTTAAAAAAGGCATGCATGTAATTCTGTCCATGTATGTGTCACAAAGAGGGAACAAAAAACATTTTGTACACAAACACAAATTGTGTACATGTTATTGTCCTACTTGTTCCTGATTTTTGATAAAATGCTTGGCATTACACTGAAATAAAAATCAATACATGAGATGGCAGTTTGATGCCTGTCATACTTTTGAGTTTCTGTTTCTATTATTTCCTGTTTTATTTTGAGATTCCTTTTTTTTTTGTTTTTAATTGTACTCTGTCATTTGTTTCCATTTTCTGCCACACCTCTATTCAGTCAGTTCATTACTCGCCCAGCATATATACTCCTCTTTGTTTCTTTTGGCCACAGCTTGTTGATTAAAGACTGGAATTTTGGACTTTAATGCAGGTGTCCTCCCTGTGGATCATTTCCTATGAGAAGTTGAATGTCAGACAACAAAAAATAAATATCTAGACAAAGACTTCAGCATTATTATATTTCATTTTATTTCAAACAGGAATAGGCCAAAAAAACCAACTAGAAATAGAAACACCAATAATAAGCAAATTTTTAGCAGTAGAGGAAAGTCTTGAGATGTCATTTATACTATGTAAAAGAAATAATTTTCTCCTTATCACTACAGTATGCTCTGGGATTTTTTTGAAATAGTCAGCAGAATTCTCTATCTGCAGACTACAGTAATTAATGAGAAATTTGATTTGTGGATTTCCTGTAAGAAGGGTTAAATTTAGCACTCAGCACTTGCTTTGGCCATTATGGAGCAATTATGTAACAGCAACCTCTTTGAATGACAAAAGGGAATACTTTATGAAGAACAATGTAGTGTTAGTTATTCTTAGTCTGAAAAGGATGTAATTAGCTAAACTATCTAATCCTGGAGCAATGATTGAACCAATCTTTAGATCAGCTTATTTGTTGTTTAAACATGGAATCATGACTAATTTTTGCTCAAATGCGACCTGTGTACAGAAAATATCTGACACACATTTGGAGCCCTGAGGTCTTTTTTCTTTTTTTATTTAATCATGTCCAGCTGGTCACAAATTGGGATGCTTGACGCCTCTTAGAGCCAGAAGTGCTGATAAAGGTGATGAAGTGTAAAAAGTAGACAGACAGCACATGTTTGCAGCTACAGCGGGTTTTAATTATGGATCTGCATCACTGTTCTATTGATCAGGATTTGGAAGCTCTCAAATTGCAGTGCGTGTTAAATCAAAAACCATAGACAGGTGCAGGCGCACAGAAGTTACAGTGGCACACATAACCCATTTCCTGCTCTGTAATATGGTAATTAGTTGTTATGAAGGCATGGAGAGCCAATCAAATCAGGCTCCTGTGGGTATGACTTTGACATCAACACCCGCCAACAGTGGAGCTTTTATTATGATGAATGCTGCTAATATACAGGGAATGGGCCCTCTTGTTATTGATTTCCAGCAACAGCCCAATGGGAAATATGATCATCCAAACAGCAAATGCAAAGGGAATTATAATAATCCTTATCAGTATTAATGACATGGCTAATGGTGTTTTAATGTATTTTAGCTCACCATAAATTTATTTGTTAATCAGATGTTCAGTATGGAGGCTGAGAGCATGGGTGGGTGGGATGGGATAAAAGTCCCTTTCCATCTCTTTTTGTAACAAAAACCTTTCAGGGCTACAGTGCGATCATCCTTCCTCACCTGATAAATCATCTGTTCATCCTTACTTTTATTCCCACATGCTTCACACTTAATTAAAATTCCTTCTGTGTACATACTGGTAATTTAATCAAACCCGTATTTACTCTTATTGCTTTAACTTGTAATTTTTCCAGCTTTTCTTTTCCAATAGAAACTGGCTTATATGTATGTCTGTGTGTACCTGTCACCTTCCATCTCCATCTTTCCTGGCAACCCTCACAGATTTTTATGCTCCTCTTCTTCAGCACACATCTTTAGAGGTTTGGTGTATGTGTGTGTTTCAGAAAATGATGTCAGAGTCAGTGCCTCCCCTCCCTTTCTGCCTCCCTTTGCTCATTGTGCTGTGAAAGAAAGACAGGGCTGTGCAAATGTTCAATAGACTGAAAGAAAAGAAGGCTCCTCTAAGGGGTTTAGGGCAGGGCTCATTAATGATAACAGATAGTTAAGTGTGTATGCGTTTGTGTGTGTTTACTTTTAATACTTATGTTATGGGGACATTCAAAGGTTTGCAACAAGTATGCAGTGGGGGTAAAGCTTCATAAGACCCCATAACATTTTACGGTGAAAACTTGAGTTTAAGATTAGAAAATGGTTAGATTTTGATTGGGTTTACAGCAGCAGTAGTACAATGATACTAAATCAATGTAATGTCCTTAGTTTAAATATAACTGTGTCTGTATGAGAGAGAAAGTAGTGGCAGAAAATAAACGTTTTTGGTTTTTTACATATTGTTGAAACAAAAATGTAGCACTGGCACTATATAACACAAAGTGTATGGATTTTTGTGTGATATTGATGTACAGCTTTGGAAAATTTCAGTTAACCACAATTTATGCCCCTCAGGTAAAACATTTAAACCAACTACTTAATATTGTTTTGATCTTGTGTTACCAAAACACTCAGTATTGAAAGAGAACCTGGCCTCTGGTGATTAGCACCAGGTCATTGGAGAAAAAGGCTCCTGTGAGTTGAGGAGTGTGGCCTCAATGGATCAGGCTTGTTTTGATGGCTGCTTCCAACAGGATAAAGTGCCATGTCATAAAGCTCAAATCATTTCTAACTGGTTTCTTGAATATGACAGTTAGTTCACTGTACTTAAATGGCCTACAGAGTCACCACATCTCAAGCCAACAGTACACCTTTGGGATGTGGTGGAATAGGAGATTTCCATTATGAATGTGCAGCCGACAAATCTGCAGCAACTGTGTGATGCTGTCATATCAACATGGACCAAAATCTCTGAGGAATGTTTCCAGTACCTTGTTGAGTCCATGCTATGAAGAATTAAGGCAGTTCTGAAAGAAAAAGAGAGTCCAACCAAGTACTAGTAAGGTGTACCTTATAAAGTGTCCAGTGAGTGTACATGAATTTCAGGACCAAGCGATTCCCAGAAGAACACTGCACTGTAATGAGATAATCAGGTGTAAAATGCAGCATGCCAGAATCTATAAAATCTTAAATTTATAGATTTTGTGTTTTGTGTTTGTGTACTTTGCCTCCTGCCTAATGTCAGCTGGGCTACACTCCAGACCTCTGGCAACCCTGGCTGGATAAGTGGTTAGGAAATTTAATGGACAGATGAATGTTTCCCATTTAATTAATAGTACTCCTGTAATTAAGATGAGTTTTTGCACTTATTATTAAATGTGATTGGAACCCCTGATTTTGAGTCAATAAAATTATTGAATGTGGTTATAGTTGTTTGTAGTTGCCTTGAACATTGACAGGAGACTTTATATGAAGTCCTACACCTGAATATTGTGGGTAGATATCTCCTACAGCCCAGGTTTAATGCTCAGATGTTTAAGTTATATTTTACATCTTTAGAGTCATGAATTGTGGATGAAGATGAAGTTTAAAAAAAAAAAAAAGTTATTGGGTTGCAAACAGAAGAAAAATGAAACTCCAGTTAGAATCACATATAAGTCAAGAGAGGAATAAAACCTATATAAATAGTAAACAAAGGCTGGGACTTGCATACAAAGAGTGAAACTCAGAATACTGAAAATGAAATTGAAACAGCAATCAAAACTCAAATACAGGAATAACAATGAAACTCAAACTCAAAAATTCACAAGGATACAAAAAAAATAAAAAATCCCCAGAACAACAGAACCCTGGGATCATGACATTTAAGTGTTTTTGTTTTGCAGTTTTTGCTGAGTTGGGGACTGATGATGAAAGATTGGGCTCCACAGCAAACTAAATATCCCACTCGTTCTGGTACTATATAAAATCAGGTGTTAGATAAAAATCCTCTGTTTGAACTGTTGTGATGATAACTGAGCCATAAGTAAAAACAATGTCCTTGTAATATGGTTTGCAAAGATTTGAGTAGTTACCTGTTAAAAGACTGCATGCTCACACAAATGCATGG
>VUQS01077363.1:35770-46217 GCA_015108495.1 Heterochromis multidens
GCCGCCCCCACCACCCCCCCCCCCCCCCCCCCCCACACACACACACACACACACACAAAAGTATTTATTTTTCTGTTTATGTAATACTACATTTAACAGTTATATTTAAACCTGATAGAATTCATTTTAAAACACACCAAAAATACTTATCAGTTAAATTTTTTCCCTTTTCATCTAAAAATTTATTTTCTGCCCACATATTCACATAACACAGACCTGTGACACAGAAAATTTGGCAATGACTCTGACAGCACTGATATGTACAGATATATGTCAGATTTCTTCACCATCTTCATCTTCCTAACAGACCATATGTGGACTATTCTTTGCCTCGACTGTGGGGATTTGTTAACCATCACTGATTCTCCCCCACATCTCTGACAGTATCGGTTAATCTGTATTCTGCTCATCCTTCTCAAACCAAACACACAACATGTGGCTTCCTCTGCAGGCTTATTTATAGCCATTCCAACAGCAGAGAAAGGGTTAACATGTGAATAACAAGCTGTGAAACAAACAATTCTGGATAATGAATTTGACATATAACGGCCATTTGCAGATACAGAATAGAGGCAGGAATCCACAATGTCTACAGATGTTTATCTGTAATCTTAATGTTTATGTTTGGCCCAAGTAGAAATCATGGAAACACAGAAAGAAGAAACTGTGGAAAGCATGTTGTAACCAAAGCGCCTATAAAAGACCAACCCAGACACAAAGTGTTCTGATTAGCATTTACTCTCAAGGTGTTCTTGGTTTTGTTTAATTTCATCTCTCTTCAACCATACCCTGTTCCAGTTCTGCGCTTCAACCTTACATCCATCACATCCTACTGGATTTATACAGATTAGAGTAAATGGGACAAGTAAATAACATACAGTTCATTTTCTTATGGACTCCCCACCTGTTTGTGACATACATACAGATATATAGATTACATCCCATTCAGTTGTTTGTCAGAACATAAATCAGCTTACTGAGGTCCACATTTCAGCTTTAGCACACAGTGACATGCAATGGTGGGTTTCTAGTAGCCATTCCTAGTTTCATAAGAGATGGCTTAGCTAATGGGATAATGAGACTATCCAGAGTCTGACTAAAAAAAAAGTTTCATAATACAGGTCAAAGCAGAAACCATGAAGGGAGCATTCTCAAACAAAGAGACAAGCCTTATAGCTGTTTTTCTTTAGCTGCTGTTGTTCAGCTTGTCAGAGAATATTCTCAGGTAGAAGCTGTGTTACATTTAGTGAGAATCTCCTTTTGTCCAGAATCTTTTATAGCTGTTAAGATAAATGTGCTAATGAACAGAGCTGGTAGGCATTTGACTCTCAACTGTCTGAATTAATGATGGAATTATGCTTCTTCTTCTAGGGTCTGTCAGGAAAACGGTTATATTCATGATGTCTAGTGAAAACGAGGTCTCCAGGGTCTCCAGTATTAACACAGAACAAATAGGAAAAAGCTGTGTAGAGACTTGCTATTGGAAACAAGGAACCCAACCTGATAAATTATTCTACTTATCTGCAGGAACCAACAGTGAGATAATTTTTTGGCTCCCAAAGCAAATGCCAAATACAGTCTAATAAATTGATTCAAACCCACAAAGTGTGAAGAAGCTTTGCGTCTGTTACCACACTTATACTTAGTGCTTGTCTCAGGTTTTCCTTTATAAAATGCAAAGCAAGTCGATACACAGTGAGAAGCTGCCTTATTAGGCAAATAGCATCATTGATTTAAAGATTCAGACGGGTCAGTTGTTGTAATCAAAGCATTTCCTTTCTTCTTCCCTCTCCATTTGTCCTTACCTTTTCCATTTCTTTCCTCCCTCTATAGCGGATAGTATCCAAAGTCATCCAAATGTGTTTTTGGAAGGTGAGCAAACTCATGGAGGCCCGGCTTCACAGCAGTCCTCTGAGACCAGCACTGAAGGAGGAGGGGGAGGAGTAGGGGGAGATGAGGGGGGTCGCAGAGCCAGTGTGACCAGTGTGGAAAGTGAAATGTCAATTTGCTCCATGGGCCAGCTTGGAAACACCATCGCTAACAGTGAGTGGGAGGAAATCAAAGAGACACAAAGGCCACACTGTCGTCTTTCATTTATCTCCTGGAGATGAATTCAAGTTGATGAGCTTTCACAGCTTTTAAAGTGACCACAGATTCCCCCATGTAAGTTTGAGGATGTGTGTTTATGTTTCAGTTTCCAGTAGCTGGTGGGGCTCCAAGAGGCTGGACTACGCTCTGTACTGCCCTGATGTGCTGACTGCATTCCCAACAGTGGCTCTGCCTCACCTTTTTCACGCGTCCTACTGGGAGTCCACTGACGTAGCAGCTTTTGTTCTTCGGCAGGTGCGAGAACCTTACTAATAGCGGTATTGGTTTCTCCACAGCATGTTTAAAAAACTAGTATTTTCTAAATCACCTGTTTCTGCAGCCCTAATTGAAGTCTAACAATATTCTTCAGCTCACTTAAAACCTTAATCACAGCTTTGATCAGCACATGATCACCAGATGAAGTTATTATATGAAGTTAGTATATTTTCACTCTTATTTTCACTCCTTCCCCACAAATGATGAAATATAAATTGCCTATTAGAACAAATATATCTGATAAATAAATCACTAGTTATTTAAATAACATATCTTTGTTTTTTTTAAGTTGACATTATGTTTTTGAATATAAATCCATCCATCCATCCATCCATCCAGAGCCTTGACACAAATAAAACAGTGATTAAATTAGTAAACTATAAATTGTTCTCTGTGCATTATTAATTCACTTGCTTCAAATAAGTATTACCTAAAGGCTAGATCAACAGCAAAACAATCCATAGCACCCTACAGCCTTTGTGTTACAAAACCATATTGTTGAATCTTGCAGCAGCTATTTGTTCTTAAAGCATCATCCACTGAACTTTTTATGAGAGATGCACCAAAAACAGGTTAAACTGCATAACACTGTTTAACATAGCTAAATTATTAACAATAAAGTTGTGGGAGGTAAGACGTGGAGACAATGAACAGAGGTGTTAAGTTGGAAAGAGTGTACAGTCTCTTTTTAACATAATAAGAATAAACTGGTGAGTTTTTAGACTCATGCACTGGATTTCATGCAGTGTGGTTGAATGAATCTGTAATCTGCATTGGTCTCTGCATAACAGGACATTGTAGCAGACTACAACTTCGGAAGGGTTTATTAGTGTAGTACATTTTAAACAATGTATAATTCAAAGTGCATACAATGACTTGACCTATTCGTCACACTTGGAGATAGTCCGTCCATCCATTTTCTTAACCACTCATCCAATTCAGGGTTGTGCAGATCACCTGGATCCTATGCCAGCTGTCATAGGGCAAGAGGTGGGTTGCACCGTGGAGAGGTCACTTGTCCATCACAAGGCTAACTCAGGAGACAGACAATCATTCACGCTCACACTTGAAGAACTGAAGAAAAAAAGTTGAGCTATACTGTAAATGGGAGCATGTTGCAGTGTAATAAAATGTATTGAATGGATGGCATGTGGGGAACTCAGCCATTTTAGTTTGATCTGATTCCAAAGGTCCATGCCAATACCAGTCCACCTTCACCTTTTTCTCCACACATGAGATTCTGTTTAACAGAAGTTGTAGATGCTGCATCCTTACTGGCTTTTCAGCTGTCAGTATGAAATGTGACTCTCTGATGGATGTTATATATTTTCTCACTCATGGAACAGCTGTTGGAATTTAATGATGTCGTTTTTCTTCACCAAAACACAGCAAAGAAAAGAGATGCTGCTTATTTTTTCAAGGGTTCCTTCTGCATATGTGACACATTCAATGTGTTATTAGCAGAAGGCTGGCAGGAAGCCAGTGATGCTGTCACTTTTCTTTATAGCTTGTAACTGTGGACAGAACAAGTTAGACTAAGAAATATACAATGCAGCCAGAGATTTACCCAAAAATTTTACCATAAATACTGTTTGATGTCATTTTAAGAAATCTTATGGTAAATTTGTCTCATGACATGAATCTGAAAAGCTTGGAGCACAATACATGATATAAAGGACTTTTTAAATCTGTCTGAGCGCTCTAATGGGTTATGGTCAGAACTGCTAAAATTGTGTCATGATCTGCAAAACAGTCACTATCAGCAGTTGACATACTTTATCTTACGTGAAGCTGTTGAGGATTCATCTCACACATCACAGCTGAGCCTCAGACAAATTGAAGCCCTTTTATCAAGCTTGCTCTTTGATATGACAAAAATATTGACATTTCTGATTTTGTAGTTTAGTCTGTTTTATGAATAAATTCAATAAGGGTATGAGTGTAATCTACAAACGTTTGAAATGATATGTATGCTGCCATCTCTTTGGTTAGGATTTCAAAAGTCTGCAAATATGTTCTCAGCTTAGGCTTAGTCTGTAGTCATTTCCATATTACCATCATCAACTTAATTTAGTCATACGGACCCAACCTTTGATCAGGAGAGTCTTAACATGCCACCAGCATATATTTCTAGCACTAAAGCTGGAATTAAGCAATGAGCCCTGACAAGGTTTTCACCACAGTTTACCCACTGAGCTGCCCATAAAATATTCACAGCTTAAACCATGATAACAAGGATGAGGAGGTTCTGTAACTCCTCAGATACTATTGAATAGTATGCCAATAAATAAATGGTCATCACATCATTTCTTATTAAAAACTTCTAGAAACTTTGGCAGTCTTTTAAATAGATGATTAGAAAGCAGAGCTTCCATAGAAAAAAAATCTTCCACGTTGACTCTATCTGCTCTCTCTTGTCTTTGTGAGAAAGTGGAGAGGAATGAGAGATGAAGAAGGTAAAGAAAGTTCTATCAAAGCCATTTGGAACTTAATAAACCTTGGTTTACAGTGTTATTTGGTGCTGCAGCATATTAAAGATTTGTAACAGTAAAAGTTGCATGAAAAGTCATTTGTTAGAATCAGATTGAGTCATGTATTTTTTGTCAGTGTCTTTAAGAAAACTCTGAAAGACGGAACATCTCAAGGTTTAAGCCACCTGGTCAAAAAGTAGAGCCTCTGTCTAGCAATATACAGTAATTATCTATAAGTACTTTGGCCTTTTATCTGTCAATGTCACAACTGTCACCAATGCCTTCTATTAGAAACATGGTGAACTTCTTTTAAGGCTTTAGATGGTAAACCTTACACAGTACTATTGTCTGTTCCATTAGATAGCACAAACCTGTGCTATCTAATGGAAAGATTGTGGAAAAGCCTGCTCTTATTTTAAACATTTGTCTGTTCATTAACAGCTTATGCGATGTGACTGTGTAAAGACACAGGAAGCAGACAACTTGGACTCAGCTCCTTTCTCGCCCTCTGGTCCCCGTGAGAAGTGGCTTAGGAGGAGGACACACGTCAAACTAAGGGTAAAAAAAAAAAAAAGGCCTTTTTTGGAAAAATGTATTTTAATACCAGCTTAACTTGATGTTCAGTGTTGTAAGAACCAAGACGTGGCAGACTGAAATGCAAGATGCCGATCATAGAGTCTAGTTAAAAGGCTTTTTCAGCTGTGGCTGACGACGGTGGAGAGTGGCAGGCAGGGTTGGCAAGCTGTTGAATCAATCTGCAGACAAACAGGATTGACACAGGTCTGGCTGGCTCACACAGGAAGCCTAGGACACAAAGATAGCAGGTTAGCAAACTAGAGATCAGAACAAGAGTTTTGAAAACAAGAAAGGAGCCTCTCTACCACATCAATTGAAGGAACAATCTGTGAGCTGGTGTATATATACTGCAGGGTGTTGATTAGGTGATGAGCCTCAGGTTTGCCAGCCAGAAATCTGGTGGTCGAGAGAGATTGGCTGTGCCTCCCGGAATCCACACAATCATAGACCTAGACACACACATACAGAGAGAGAGGGAAAGAAAAAGAAATACAGGCCATCACTGAATGCATGGAGTGACAAGATGCAGATGAAGTGACAGAATAAAGGGCGTTAAAGTTCCTTGTTTTGGACAACATCTGATTTCTGTCATCTTTCCTTAATTTGTATGCCTATATGTTTATCTGTCTCAGCATCTAAATGCTGCTGGAAAACATGCATGTCTGCATTTACTCAGGCTTAAAATATAGGTATTACAAACTACTGAAGCTGTAGTATTTAAGTCTTTGGCCTGCACGAATGGTCTGTAGCCGGAAAATCTTAAAATACTCCCATGCATTCACCTTGAAGCCCTGATGCAGGCAGACGCACACAATTGCTTGATGTTCCTGAACCCTGCAGAGTAGAATAATCAAGGTCACATTGCTATCCCTTTTCTAAAGACACAAAATTAGTGACTGCTTGCTTTTCATGTGGCTATAAATAGAACTGAATAGCCAGAGTACCATGGAAACATAACCGTATTTGAGTTTGAAGGTTTTCTTTTTTCTGTGTCATCTTATTCATGCCTCACCTCAGCTAAGTGATGTGATTCTTCTGTTAGTGCTTAAAGCAGTTGCCCCCATCCTGAATATGAGTCGGTACGTGTAGATTTAGAGCAGCCCTATGGTGATTCAATCTGGGCGCAGCCAGATGATCTGTTGCAGAGTGATACTATTCAGAGAGATTTGGCAACTATTTCAAAGGTTTCTTGCTGTGGTAAGAGGTCTTTGTCACAGCTGGAGAGGGACCACTACTGCGGCAGTTGTTTCTTGTGTTGTGTGCTGCTCTTTCACAGGCAGGTGTCTGACTCACTAACTCGTGTCCTCCACAGTTTTGTCTGTGAGTTGATGGTGTCATTGAGCCACACATTGCTTGTTTGTGTTGTTTTCACATATGACCACACAGTGAGTTCTTAGTGAAACATGACTGTCACCCCTCAAGTCACATAGCCGCAGGCTGGGATGTCAAACTGGATGTTTGTGCATGTGCATGGCCATGCACAGGTATGCACATATATATTTATATGTTCTTTCTCTGCATTGCCATCACAGGATGAGTAAGTGACACCTCTTGCTGGCAGACAATTAACTGTTGACAAAGCTAATGCAGGATAGCAGCTGGAAACATTGAACTTCCTTGTTAGATGTCACATTCTTTAAATCAATTATCATTAGCCGATGTGGTGAGACAGTAAAGCACAACAACAACATGGTTGATCATATTAGCACTTGGCTGTATTTATCATGTGCAGATGCTCCATTATCTTTCACTGAGTGTTTTCAGTAAACAGCAGAGCATTTTCAAGTACACTAAATGTCATCTGGGCCTCTTAATCTTGACGAAACAATGGCAGTAAACAATGGTTGAGTTAATAAATTTAATTTATTGTTGCTGCTGCTTTTGTTTACTGACGCAGTTGTACATATGTGATATATTTGTAGAAGTTGTTCTCCTTGGTCATTTATTTTGATCATTTAGTTTTACAATGTACTTATTTTTAATTATTTAAACATAAATCCAGAAATGAAATACTAGCTCCTGGAGGTTGAAAAAAGCATGTACTGCATGTTGTTAAAAATTCTTCAGTATAACATTGAGGTTGCAGAAATGGTAGAGAAGTTGGTAGGGAAATTACAGTTTCTCTCTTGGTGACCCACACTGTGAATTATACATTAGTGTGCTCATAATATGCTATTAAAATGCAACCATCTCAGCAAGAAGAGATTTAGGGATTAGTGTTCCACTGCTGGCACACTTGGAGGTACTTACTGAATAGTGCAATATGGAGAATAGAACATCACAAGGGAGCTTAATAGGGAGTTAGCATGCTTTTCTGTAAGGTCCCACAGTGTATTCTTCAGTGGTATTTGGCTGGACATGGAAATCTGGAAAAGCAGGACATCAAAGCAGGAAATTTACAGCCATTTTCACTCTCATTCCCTCTCATTGTGTTTATTTCAAAGGCTTGTAAAGACAGGTCACGTAAGGACAAACACCACAACTGATTTTAGTGGATGTTCACAATAGCTCAGGTACTTTAGATGTTCAGAATCTTATACATTACACAGTACCATCAGGGAGGCACCTGATTATTCATAAATTCACTCTGCAGTGCTTAATGATGTCCCCAAAAAATAAACTCAGAATCATAAACAGATCCTCAGCAACAAGTGGAGCAAGGTGGCCTGCAACAAATGGTATGACACACTTACTCTTGTAGAGTCATCTTAGATTACATGAAGAGACAGAAAATCAAAAAAGCTGAAATCCACATAAGAAGTTCTCTAAGATGCTCACAACAACCAACCTGGCACTAACCTTGAAAAACCTTTTATAAGAGTTCCAAGGAGAATTTAGTTAAAAGCAACAAGTGGTTTATTTAAATGTTCAATTAAGTTTGTTCTGTTATTTTTAAAGGATCTTCACTCTATGATCTGTACCTGTTTGCACAGTATTGTTAATAAAACTATTAATAAATTGGCAGGTTATGAATGTGTATTGTATCTTATCCCTGCTCATTTGGTAATTAATCTAACACATTTCCTTTGTACTAAACAGTTTACTTTCAGATGTGGAGAATATGTACTTGCCTTTGTAATAAAATAACTTTTTTAAATTGAAGCATAGACTAGACAAAAACAGTGGATGTGAAATCTTTATATATGCTTTTTATGCAAACCAATTTCATTTTCTTTTTTTGTAAAAAAAAAAAAAGTTTGTGACTTTGTACAAAGGTTTGTGTAATACCTCTAAGAATTTGTAAATTTAGCTTTCTCAGTTGCCTGCTGATTGCAACTAAGAGTAATCATTGAATGACAACTTTTATGGCATAGAACGTTTATTTTTAAGCCTCCGCTGAAGAGAATAGGCTGTCCAACTCTCTTCAGCAAAGTAATTGGTGCACTAATAATGACAAAACTTCACACAAATGTCTAATCGAATAAAATGATAAAGTTATGAGCTTTTACATCGCAAAGGTCAAAGGACAAGCTCAATGTGGAATCATAAAATTCTGGAAAACCACTTTTTTGGCCTTTTTTAAAGCAACTGTAGAGCAGAACAGTAATACAAGGCAGTAAGTCTAGTTTAATAATCACAGACATTTGAAAAATCATTAACAAAAATTATAAAGCACATTTGCCCAAGAATAGACCCTTGAGGCATAGTTTTTTTTGCAGCAGTATTTCAGCTGTGTCAAACCATTTCAGCAGAGTGTTCCTTAAACTAACCTAAATGAATCAGTTCATTATTAAATGTTTAAATGTTGATCATGGCACATTTAAATATATTTTCATCTTTTAGATTTCAGGCTCCAGTCTTTGTGACATGATAATATACTTTACATATTCTAATTTGGACTCAGTACACTGATTCATTTTTTGTTGCTTTTAACCACATTTCATAATGACTCATAAAATTTACTCCAGGGAATCTCATGAGTAGAGCACCAGAGACAAGTTATTGTTGCTGTAAAGGCGTACTGTAAAATTTGTGTCCTGAATAATGGATGTAGTGCTCCTTCTTGTCACTAACCGTAGAACGTCACAGCAAACCACAGGGTGAATGATGTCATTGCCACCGAGGATGGACCCCAGACTCTGGTTGGTCGCTTCATGTATGGCCCCTTGGACATGGTCACTCTGACTGGAGAAAAGGTGAAAAACAGCATAAATGATTTATTTGTGCTGATATGCGTATGTTTCTTTACCGGAGACTGACATTAATCAATTCCTGTGTAATACCCCTGTCCCTCACAGGTGGATATCCTGCTAATGACACAACCTCAGTCGGGCCGCTGGGTGCACTTTGACACAGAGGTGACCAACAGTAGTGGCAGAGTCACATATATCATACCCAAGACCAAGAAGCTTGGCCTAGGAGTATACCCTATTAAAATGGTTGTCAAGTAAGTATCCATGGGGCATGCCCTTTACAGAGTGCTGTATTATTCAATTCAATTCAATTCAATTCAATTCAATTCAGTTCAATTCAATTTTATTTATATAGCGCCAAATCACAACAAAAGTCGCCTCATTATCAAAAAACATGTAGAAAGAAGAGAAATCCATCCATCCATCCATTTTCTTCCGCTTATCTGGGGCTGGGTCACGGGGGCAGCAGCCTAAGCAGAGAAGCCCAGACCTCCCTCACCCTGGCCACCTCCTCCATCTTATCCGGGGGAACACCGAGGCGTTCCCAGGCCAGCCGAGAGATATAATCTCTCCAGCGTGTCCTGGGTCTGCCCCGGGGCCTCATCCCAGTGGGACATGCCCGGAACACCTCCCGAAGAAGGTGCTCAGGAGGCATCCTTGTCAGATGCCCGAACCACCTCAACTGGCTCCTTTCGATGTGGAGGAGTAGCGGCTCTACTCTGAGCCCCTCCCAGATGGTTGAACTCCTCACCCTATCTCTCAGGGAGAGGCCAGCCACCCTTTAGAGGAAGCTCATTTCCGCCGCTTATATCCGCAATCTCGTTCTTTCGGTCACTAACCAAAGCTCGTGACCATAGGTGAGGGTAGGGACGTAGATCGACCGGTAAATCGAGAGCTTTGCTT
>VUQS01077364.1:0-17865 GCA_015108495.1 Heterochromis multidens
GGTGCACGACAATGAACGGCCTCGTGTGGTGAGAGTATGCAGGCAGTTCCTGGAGGATGATGGAATTGATGCCATTGACTGACCCCCACACTTGCCTGACCTAAATCCAATAGAACACCTCTGGGACATTGTGTTTGGGTCCATCCGATGCCTCCAGGTTGCACCTCAAACTGTCAAGGAGCTCAATGATGCCCTGGTCCAGATCTGGGAGGAGATCCCCTAGGACACCATCTGTCATCTCATTAGGAGCATGCCCCGACCCTGTCAGGCATCCATACAAGCACGTGGTGGCCATACAAACCACTGAGTACCATGTTGAGTTGCTGCAATGAAATTTCAGCAAAATGGACTAGCCTGCTGCATCATTTTTTCACTTTGATCTTTGGGGTGTCTTTGAATTCATCCCTCTGTAGGTTGATCATTTTCATTTCCATCAAACAATGTGGCATCCTTTCATTCCTAACACATTACCCAGTCCATATCAGTATAGATATGCAGCATGATTTTTTTTCCCATTGAGATCTGATGTGTTTTCAAAGTGTTCCTTTAATTTTTTTGAGCAGTGTATTTATTATTTTATAGTATTAAAATGTATGTTCATAGCCTGGAAAAAAAAACAACTCTCAAAATCTGTCTGCTAGGCCTAACCTAACCTGTGGAGTCCAGAACCAATGGGTGTCATAACAGTAGCTTCATCCACCTTTTACACATAACCTATGCTTTTTACATGGATGAGTAACTGCACTAAAACTTTCTTGTTTTAAAATTTAAAATCTTTCTTTTAAAATGCTGCCCCCTGGTAGTGAATGGTAGTGAATGTTTTAGTTGCAAAAAGTACCTTTAACCCTTTGCTGTTGTAAAGTTGATCTTAAATTTCACTCTGAATGGCATTAAAGAATTCTTAAAAAGTCTCAGAACCCTGTTCACAAATATAAGGGTATGCAGCTTCTTCTCCTAATGAGTTTGATCATTTTAGGAAATTCAGAGAATAATCAACAGATTAACTGATAATGAAAATAACCATAACGTACAGTCTAATACAAAACTGTTAAAAATCAGCTCCACCTCAAACAATCAGTTTTTGGTGTCATCATGTACTCACAGCATGGCCTGGGCATTTTGCTGAGCAGTTTGTGTTTCTGTAAGCTGTCTGCAGATCTACACACTGATTCTGGCTGCACACCTTGGAAAAGACAAGTCAGACACATATTTGACTTTATTTTGTTCTACGTTGTAGATTTAGTGTTGAAAGAAATGGATTTAAGCAGCCTGCTACCTTTTCATCTCCACATTTAGTCCCCATTTCCACCTGGCCGTAGTCTGTGGTATATTCAGAGAAGAAAGCTGCCTTGCAGTTGCCGATCTTGACCATCTGGCCGTAGTTTGGGTTGTCATTACCGCTTTGGCAGAAGAGCTTTCCACAAAGAACATCTCTGCAAAGGAAAGACGCAGTTTGTTTGTGATCATGTTAACTTAATATGAAGAACCAATAATAGAAATAAGGTTCGACTGTAGAGTAACTGTTGGACTGTATGTTCTGCTGGGACTTACTCTTGCTGACAGGGAATGAACTGATTATTTGAGGGACGTTTGCAGAAGGCGTAGTAGGTTCCTCTGGTGTTGTAGTTATAGCAGGCTTGATTGGCCTCGTTAGCACCTGATAGCAGCAGGAGATTACATGAAAACCTAGCCCTCCGTATGACTGTCATAGACATACATATGCATATTAGCAGGGCACTCACCTAATCCATACATCTTGACACACTGCTTAGGTCTCTGTGGACACTGGCCATTGTAGCAGTACCCCAGGCCTCCATCACATGGGAGCCCATTCACAGCAAACACATCCTCTGGACAGGTGTTGCTCTTCCCGTCACAGTACTCTGCTAGATCACAGTCATCCTGCTTCATGCGGCACTGTCTGGTGGTAGGCAAGATCTGTGTGGAGCATATTCCATCAACATGCAAATTAACTAAAAAATAGCTTTTTTTTTTTTAAAAGTGTTTTATGCTTAAAAAGTGTAACGCTATGTGAGACATCCTGAGTGCATGAGCTCTTTTAACAAAAAAAGATGTAGGTACAGAGCACTTTCAAAAAGCAATATGATGGTGTTGATTCAAACATTTGCAATATCTAACAAAACCTATAATGGATCACAACAACAGAGGAAGGAGGGCTTCAGGGACAGAAATAAGAGGCACCAGTGACATTGATTGATTGATTTTTTTTCTTACGGACTCACCTTACAGTTCTCACAGCACTCGCCTTCAGCACACTGTGAACCCTCTTTCATGGTGCAGGTGGTGGCATTACAGCAGGGATTGGTACACTCCTACAGGGACAACATATATTAGAACTCATCAGGCTGTTGTTAGACCTTACTGCTGTTATGTAGTGTTAAACATCTGTTTGCTCTATTCCCCTCAGGAATGTTTATTGCTAGGTTTCATGGTTTATTGTGTATCTGTTCAGATAGAAAAGAACCTGGTGAATGATGTCCACTGTGAGTATCTCCTGGCCTCATGATCACGCCTCATGATGTGTATACTACCAAAAGCAAAATTCTATGTAAGTATTATCACTGTAGTATATAACCACTGTTTTCACTTTCTATAATACTTCCTTATTACTAGATTTTCAGGCATTTTTGTGGTATTGGACCATACTAAAGTCTGTGGTGCAAACACATATGAAAGTGTTCAAAACAAATTTACAAAAAATGCCAAACAACGTCAGTATAGCCACAAGCAGGGGAAAAAAAGCAATTCAGTGGGACACAGTTGCCATGGCAACTCGATCCGATCATATTTAGTGTGGCATTGATGAAGTTGCTGGCCTGTCAAAATTTTCAGATATAAAACAGCTGTCATCCCAAAGTATCACTTTACAACAGAATCGCTTTTGTTTATGGAAAAACATGTAAGAGACAAAGTTGTTTTTGCTTATTGCAGCACCCCTGTGGTCAAAGGAGACAACGATATTTGCACATCCTGGTGTTTTGAAACCCGCTGTGATGCACTCATCACAACTGGTTTCAAAACACCAGAGGGCTGAATCTAATTGTGAAATTGCATACTCATTTGGACTTTCCAATCAGTCATTACCCAGTGAGCATATCCTGGGTAATGCTCCTTTCAAACACTTGAAAGAACCAAAGTTCATGAGAAGGATATCATGTTTATTTAATATGAGCTGAAGTGAGTGACTGAGTCCATAAACTCATCAGAAAGTGTTTGAAGAAGACTCTCATAGATATGGGAGTCTATGGGGATTTTTAAAATTCACAACAAATAAAGATGTATGTTTTCAAATTTTTCTTTTCTATATGTTTCTAAATATCTTTAAATTATTATTTGATGATCTGCTAAATTCCAGCACAGGTGAAAACAGGTCTAAACATCACTCTGATTGGAATGTTCTTCTCACTGGAAAGTACAAGCTGTTCAACTGATACACATCTTGTGCTCCAGCAAGCAAAAGCCAGTCCTCACATGCTCTGGAAAAAATAACCCAAAATTTTTGCTTAGTACGGAGGTTTACTGTAAACATTCATTTCTGTTCAACTGCACTGCCACTATATTTCTATACAGGTACATAGAAGTGTTAAGTAACATAAGACAAAGTACTGTAAGTACATAATGATAGTACAAAAACTTTCAAGAAGAATAATTGTTTTATTCAGCAGTTAGTGACTGGTAGAAGTCAGCTGAATATTAAGCCTTGTGAAAAAAAAAATCATTTTCTGTCTGGATGCACAGGCTCTTTAAAGGTTTTGTATCTGTTCATTGTCTCACAGAAGGCTTCTGAGGAAAATTTTAAAAAAAGGTGTTGGTACATATCAGGCAGCTTGGTCTTTATATCACCTCAGAACAGTCACCTCATTAAAAAAGTCAAGATCAGACAAAGAAAACATAGTGTTGAGTTCCATTCTAAGAAATCAATAGCTGCAAGGCAGAAACTGTTTCAGACCTGAGCATGCACAGACACAGTTCAGAATCAGGGAATAATTATAAGTAATTCCCTACTTGCTACATTGTCTGATCGGAATGGTCTCTATAAGTGACAAGGCAGCAAGATTTGTTTTTGAAAAGAAAAGCTCTCCTTCATCAGACCAGATCATCAAAAGCTTGCTACACAAGCCAATGCTTAACAGCTTTATGTGCTTATTTACCTCCACAGAGCCACAGTCACACTGCTCTCCTTCCTCCCTGAAGCCATTTCCACAGACTGCAGGAGCCACGATGCTCTTGTAGTCTGGTTTATTCAGCAGACAGGTGGGGCTGCGATTTGTTAGGTAGTTTTCATAGCTGTTGCTGCTGCAGCTACTGAAGGTTCGGGGAGTATTTGAACTGAAGAAAAACAAACACATTACCCTGCATCAGTTCTTTGAAGTACACTCAGAAAAACAAGTTTTTAAAGCAATGATTTCTTATTCGACTTTAATAAATCATCTGAGAAAATGCATTAAATCTACCTTTTTTCAACAAGTACAGCAAGTACTTTTGATTTGTAAAGTATAGTTTCAAGTGTTACTTTTACCAGTGTCTGACAATGTAGGAATAGGAATGTACACAATGTATAGAATGTACACCCATGAAACATGCCCATACACATCCTTCAGTCTAAAAACCATGTGAGATTAAAGGTTGCTCCAGCTGACCTGCTGCTGCCTCCCCATAAACACAACAGTGTTTAGACTTTTCAGATGCCTTTGGACTGAATGGAACATGTTCTAATAATAAAAAGATTCAGTGGGGTTTGTAAGGCTCAGGAACATTTATTTACTGTTTATAAAACCTTCTTTTCTGAATACTTTGTGTAGGGATACATGTGTATTTGGGCCAATTTGCATCGTGATAAATGCAGAAGTTATGGTAGCATGGTTTAGCCACTTTGAATTTAGTGATATTGCTAATTCATATGGTACCAAGCTATTCTTACTCCATAAAATAATGCTATTTTATCAAAGCTGTTAGTGTGACTCAGTTAAGCACAAGATGTCCTGTGGTGGACATATGTGACAAGCAGGTATTTTAACCCAAAGGCTCACTCTTTCCTATTCCTAAGCAAGTGCTTTTAAAGTGCCTGAACACTAACTTCTGTTCAGTGCAACAGTTATCAATGAGTGGATAAAAAGTGAAACCAAGTGCAAAACACAAAGATCTAAACAGGACACAAATTATGGTCTTCAGGTTGATAAGCTAGAAAACTTTTTGGCTCATTTGGCAAGTAAGTTGGCGCTATATTTGTGTCCTGTTTATCCAGTAGTACTGAATATGTCCATAGCCATAATATGAGGACTCTGAAACCTATGAACCTCAATGAATTTCAGCCATCCTTTACACTTCTTATAGCATGGATTCTTTTGCTAATAGAAAGAGTCTGACTTTAAGTCATTGACTTGAGGATGCCCTCAGGTAAGCTTTTCTTACCTGAGGGCTGCTGCCATAATGCAACTATCCCCAGAACACAAACAGGCACTGGAGTCATCGTGATTCATGCCCAGGTTATGGCCCATCTCATGAGCCAGTGTTGCTCCCACTCCAATGGCTTGGTTACTATGATCCTAAGAAACAATAAAGCACAAGTAATAGAAATAAAAATTCAGTGATGGCAAGTCAGTATAAAGCAAAAATGTGCCATGTTTGCTTAGTTTTAACATATCCTGACAATTTATGTTTTCTCAGTCTACTCAGTCGTGATTTTCTGACCACATGGATTTACTGACAGAGTTCCCACAGTAGTCTAGATGTGCACTGCACAATGGAGGAAAAGGTTTCAAATGACTTTGTAAAAATTGGTTACTTAATAATGGTTTATACCTTGGTTAGTCAAAGAATGACATTGCACCTATTGAAATCTTGCTAATTTCTCTTACCATTGTGCAAAGAATAACAAGATTTGGGCTCAGTTTCCCAGACATGGATTAAACCTAGTTCTAGACCATAAACTTTGTTCAGTTTCATTCATTTAATTTAGTTTTTTTTTTAGTGTGGGGCTAGGCTACATCCATGTCTGAGAAACCTGCTGCTAGAGTCTACAGCCATGCTAGGTACTTGGTGAGACAATGGCAGTGTTGACCTCCAAACGTTTACCAGGTAGTGCTCGCTACATGTTGCTGACTGACTGAATGTTGTTAGTTTTTGCTGGCATTTGGTCATAAACCAAAGTATCAGACAAACACTAAAGTTGATCCTGAGGAGAATATGAATAACTGTACAAAATATTTTAAAACATCCCATGTTTTTAGAAACATGCTGCCAAAATCCACAATTATTGACCACAACATGAAGGAAGAGCAAAAGTTATAGGATAGCTCAAGTCAGTTGGCTACATCATCTGGGAACCAAGAATGCCTGAATTCATTTTTATTCCTGTTAACTGAGTAGATTTTAAAAGGTCTCAGCATGAGCCTCATTATGATTCATCTTCTGCAACATAATGTACACACCAAAATACATTGCAATCCAACCAGAGTAAAGTTGTTTAAATATTTCAGTAAAAAATAATAAATAAAGTTTGGGATCACTTAAGTTGGAGGGATTCATCTCTGGGCACAAAGAATATCTGTAAAATTTTATTCTAAAATGACAGAACAGCTGACAGACTGGTGCTGCCATCCAATGAGCCCAGCTATTGGCATGGCTAAAAATAAAATCCTTGGTCTCAAAATATTACAGAGGTAATAATATGAAGTAAAAGACATATCACCCAATTAACTGAGAGAACAAGTCTTCCTGTTCTCCTAGAACACCTTACCTGTACTACCCCGACAGAGTGAGCAGAGCAGAGAGTCCCAATGAAAGCAAGACCCACAGTTGCTCCTTCAAAGTCAATACCACTGAAAAATATGACCAGAAAAACTTAAATTCATATCCGGGAGGGACGTGTTCATTCATCCATCTACTCATTTATCTAAAAAGATCATTAGGTCATTGTTCTCTTGTTTCACTGTTACTAACTTAGCTTCTCTGAACTTTCCTGAATGTTGAGGTATGAACATACGAGCCCATTTATACATTAGATCCAATAATGGATGTGCTTGTGGTTGAATCAGGAAATAAACACAAGTTACACAAGCATTATGTGGAAACTTAAAACCTCTTCAGCTGATGTGTCAAACTGGTTAAACTTGTGAAACAACACATGATAGCTCAGGACTCAGAATTCTGAATTTGTTGTCTTTACTAAAGAGTTACTGTTGTATATTGACTATTTATGTCAGGAACAGAAAGTAGGAGCCACTACATAAGCAACAAAAGAAATCTTTCTCCACATGATGAGCCTAACTGAGTCTAACTGGATTGTACTTATAGTGGCTTTTCATACCTGATAAGATGTGCATTGTCATGTTTTGTCCTCTTCACCAGCTCAGAGTTCCTCCATGCCATGAAAGCATCCAGGTTTGCCCCTGCTGGTGGGGTCACAGAGATCAAGTCATTACTGGACCATACCTCCAGCCCCACCAGAGCAATAAAGGTCCTCAGAGGTTTGTAGACCTGTAGAAAGACACCATTGGAAAGGTGACATTATACTCCAGCTTCTAGCAGCTACAGCATGTGTCAGTCTTGGCGTGGAATTTGTGTAGAAACAGCAAAAACACTGACTCACCATGTTGACAAAGTTGACAATCTCAAATATTCTCTGTCTCAGTTTAATTTGATCCCTGTTCATCTTCAAATACTGAAACACCACAAGTCATATTAGACCAAGTTCACATCCTGTTTCTCAGCAGTGCATTTTATAGAAATCAAACACAGGATTTATTTAATTTGTGTCACTGTGCAAAAACAGGGGGGAAAAAAAGTGTTATTTTACCTCACGGTTATCAGCAACAAGGATGAGTTCAATGTATTTCTGCTGCTGTACAATAGAAATACCCTGAAGAAAAAAGAATAAAGCAAATGAAGAATTTTGTTCGTGCCTACTTAAGCTTTATTAATAGAAGATTAACATTACTAGACTGAAGGATGTGTTAGTTACATTTAACCTCAGATAGTCTGATGACCTAAAAGATTTTAAAGGTCATGACAAAACTAATTGTGTTACCCCTGATCTAGAGCGGCTGCGGCTTGTTGGAGGTTCATAGTCATCACTCCAACTGGTGTTAGTGACCCCACACACGGCAGGTGTGGCGTTCTTTTCATTAAAAGTCGTCACTGCGTGATCCCCCTCATCGTCACCAGACAGTGGCTCAATCAGGTACCTCTGGGCAGATGTTCTGAAGTAACCCCTAAACCAAGATCATGCTGGTTAGTCCAGTTAATTGATTCTTCAGATGTTGCTTCGAGGCTGAATCAACCTGGGAACTTTTTGTTTCCTTGTAACTTTAATGTTTTTGTTAAAATCATCACTATAATTTTCATACACAGCAGGCATTGTTGATTTAAAAGTAAGTTAGTTGCCCAACACAGGCAATGGAGCAGGCAATTAACAACCAGCCAGACACAAGAGGGCATTTGATAGGTAAAGTAATATGTGTATGAGTCGTTCATTATGAAATAACATGGCTACATCATGTAAATTGTTGTACATGTTAATGTGAACATATTTGCAGGCTAGATTTTAATTAAGGGTAGGGTCACCATTAGGGGAGGTTAGGTTCAGGTTCATGATTAGGATAAGGTTAATGTTAGGTTTACATCTGAAAAGCAATGAGAGTCTATGTATAACTTGTTTCTGTTGAACCGAGGTGGCCAGAAATCTCTTAATCTCACATGAAGGTTTAACATTATTAACTTAATCCTTAATCCAAATCCAGAAACTGGTTGTCTGGCTTTGTGGTTTAATACAGCAAAGGAGTTAAGCTGTGAGGTATGATATACTTACAGTATGGGTGGGTATTGCTTTTGAATGATGTCACGACAGTTTAAATAAAGCAAAGCTAAAAATGCAGCCTCACCTGAGTCCATCACAGGTGCTGATGCTAACAGACGATTCACTGTCGTTTACAATCCTTCCATGATAGTAGCAGTGATCCTGGCAAGGACATGAAAATAGTGACTGTGTTAGAAAATTTTTATATTTCCTTTTAATCTGTTTATCTTTCCAGCATTCACTCAAATATAACAGTCTAAGTAAAAATCAAAGTCTTAAAAGCATTTTAAATCTAGTAAATCTTGAGGTAAGTCAAATCTTTTGAACATGGAATTTAAACTTGCCTACAAATGAAAACACTTACAATGTCATTCGGTACTGTGGTGACTCGAGTCCCATCTTCTTGGTAGTAAGTCTCAGAGTAGTCTTTGGTGAGTAATTCACTGAATACAGAAAGATATAGAATAAATATACAAGTGACATGATTTGACATGAAGATTGAGTCAATCAGCAATTTATTCAGTCTCTTCTGAGAAAAAGTAATTTGTTCACTGTGAAGTTATGAGTACTTCATAACTTCTTTAACTGATGACTATCTTGAAAGCTGACTATTTTACCATTATGTGTATATCCATTTGTCTACTTATTTCCTTATACTGCACAGACACAGTGGTTTAAGGAAGTGAAAACTTACTTATTTCTTTCTAGTTGCATTTCTATGTCTTGTCCGCCCACAGTCATTGCATACGTAAGAGTCACCGGTCTGTGGTACTGTGGGCAAAAAAAACCAGGAAATTTTGCTTCTAGTTCAGTTTTATTTTTTCATTTCCTTTAACCAGCCGCACAACATATTTTATGCTGATTTGATTGTCGTGATATGATTTGAAATAGAAACCCCCCCAAAAAAAACCTCTGTATGTCTTTTTCTGACTGTGTGAAGTCTGACAGGTCGAACCACCTCATAGTGCTTTCCCTCTTCAAATTCAGGACCATGGCTTTCTGTAGAAATATATCAAACATGATTAAAAAAAATGAATATTCTTTTTGGATGTTATAGAATGTCTATCCAGGAGTCAACAGGGTGTATTTTGTAATTAGATAGTCTAATACTTAACCCTTTGCTTCCATTATTTGTGCTAACTAAGCTAGGCTGACTACATCCTGCCTTTGTGTAAGTTTTATGTATTTTTTTTTTAACTAAACCAAAGAAATTGAGTACATAATTTGGTATTGCATTCCAATTGTGATTTGGGTTGCAAACATATGATCATTGTTATTTTAACCATTTGATTAAGATTCTATTCTCAAGTTAGAGAAAAACAAACAAACTTGATTTGTTGACCCAGCCATCCACCCTGACCTGCTCCCTGTGAGATTTTGCACTGCTCAAAACAATATAAATCAATATTGTTGTTTTTATGGTCATTTTGAGGTAAACAAAAATTGTTTGAATTACTTTAGGTGTATAAATGACCAACTAAATGATCATATTGGTTGTTTGTTTCTAAAGGACCATCTAACTATTGTTAAAATGGCACTGTGACAGGTTCAAACTCACCTGGCTCTTTCCTTTTATTTGCTCCAGTTGGCTTGGGGGAAGGTGGGTGGGTGATATGCAATATAACATTATAGATAATAATTGTAACATTAAATTCATAATATTCAGATTTCCTTGGAAATACCCACATTTTATTACTATAGGTTGCCTAATTTTAAAATGGGACTATAGGTCATAATGACAGCTTGCACATTGCACATATGGGGTCAGTTTCGGGAGGAGGACAGTCTCGAATAACAGCAGCTGAGACACAATAAGATGAAACTGATATCAGTCGTCTCGTTTGACTAAAGAAATTCCAAGTGATTATAGCAATTATAGTAGTTCTTCATTTTAAGAAATGCACTTACTGAAATTTAACCCGTAGAGATAGAGAGGTGTTATTGGTTACTGTAAGTGACAGACACATTAAGCCATCTGAATGGATCATCCAACTTCTAGTAATTTTCTGTTGCGAGGGTTACATTTCCTAATTTTTTCAACGTTTAATTATTTGAAGTACATTTTGAGGCTATAATAAGTGGACATATACATTATACACTCAATCTTTGCAAGTTTAAAAGGCACCTGAGTTGTTCAGTCATATCTAAGCTCAAAAGGCACAATTTGGGCTTGAGGAGACTGATACCATTCCAAACTGTCAAATAATTCCTCTACCATTAAAAATGAAAGAAAACTGCAATGAAAGTAAGATAAGCTGTTAAAATGTGTGGCATTTTTTTTCTTGGAGACTCAGCCAACAGTTCCGAGGTTTCTTTTGTCCCTCAGTTGCAGCCTCATTTGTAGGCTAATGAAAGCTGACTGCAGCTTCACAGCCTGGATCCTTTATGGAAGGGAAACAGCTGTAGAATATATTACTGATGCCATGCTTCACTGCAAGATAAAAGATAAAATAAGAACTGATGCATGCGAAATTGTTGCTTTACTACCTACACACCATCTGCGTGGGCTCACACACTTGTGTAAACAACCTGTGCATTAATTGGGGGATTTTCTATTGTCTATGTTTAGCAATACATGACATATTAATATAAAATGTGTACAGTTAACAACACAATACCTGAACCTTTGCCATGGAAACTAGTTATCAGTGCAGTGGACCTTTGAAAACCTTGTAAGGCTTGTTCCTGCTCACAAAGCCTTTTGTAAACAGAAAGTGTAAATCTTTATACCAAGTTACGCTAATTATGAATGCTTTTGCAATCTTTTCCACTGGGGAAGAGGTGAACACGTCCTCTGTTTTTTTTAACCCATAGCTATTGTTTCTTATTGTCCAGATAAAAGTACTGACATACCAGCTACCCTGCAGTAATAGGTGGTGCACTGGTTGCTTTTCTTTTTTTTTCTTTTTTAAAGGGCATTACCACCATCTTTGTATAATCCTACACTGTGGAATAAGCTTCTCATAATTGAGATTTATCTCTTGAATGCCTTAAGGGAATTTTGTGAAATTTGGCACAAACATCCACTTCAACTCAAGAATAAACTGAATAGAATTTGGTATTCAAAGGTCAAGGTCACCATGACCTCAGAAAACACTTCTTTTTGGCCTAACTCAAGAATTCATGCAGTATTTAACAAAATTTTCATGTTACATCCAGGAGATGTTATTATTATTGTTATGGAAGACACAGTCGAAACCAAGCTGTTTGCTGTATTCACGGAGTTATTTCACAGAAGTAGTTTGAACAATCAAATTGCATGGCAACTTCTCATTTTTATCACCCTATTTATCATGGAGTAAAACAGTTCCTTAATTTCCATATTATTAAGGAAATTTCATCAGAAACAGTTTCTTCTGCATTTCAAAGTTTGGTCTGTCTATCTCTTTCCTGGTGAAAATCATATTGATTTTAATGCCAAGAGGACAGGAGAGATAGTAACAAAAATAAACCTAAACAGTCACACAAATATAACTGACACAGATCATATGCAATAACATATTATTTGCCTAATTCTGTTCTGACTCTGGGGAGAAACATTTGCAAAATTGAAAGGACATCCTTTGCCTCATCTATTGCATGTTGCCTCACCAAAGAAAATTTGTTACTCTAGATGGTACTTCCCGGTCAGCAAAAGCTGCCTGAAAGGAAATGATTAAGTCCCTCTGAGTCATGGCTACCTGAGGACCTGGTACATTGTAGCACCTGAGAGGGTGTTGGCTTTGTTGTTTTCCAAAGTCTACCTTTGACTGTGTGTCACAAAACCAGCAGCGTTTAATGTAATTCTTTCTCGTGCTATTTTTCTTATGAAGCATTGTTTGACCGTAATGAGTGTTCATACAAAGTGTGACTGTTCAAGATGCACGAGACACAGTTACTGTGTTTGAGTGTTTGCTTGATAATCATATGTTTAACAAGCACATGCAATGGGCTCATCTGAGCATAGCTAGGCAGACAGAGATACCATTTATTAACATGAAACAGACCAAAGCTAAAACATATGTATAGTGTCTTTAAGTCTTGATAAAATATATTGTGCTTGGCTAGGTGCTTTAGAGGACTACTTGAGGAAAAGAAACCTGCCATCTGAAGAGCTTTGAATATACAGGGTGTAGCACAAAACTAGGCTTTAGTTATTAAGCAGCCAGTGTGCTGAGTGGAGGTAAAAGTATCCAGTGACTTACCTGAGGGCTTGAGAGAGGCATTTAGGATGAGGACCCACAATAGGAGGTGTCGTGTCATTGTCCAAGTGCAGACAGTCAGTGTAACAGAGCAGATCAGCACTGTGATAAGGATTTGTGGACTCAGTGTTGCTGTTTTTGTGAGGCCACACCTCCAGCCCTCCTATATCTGTCACATTTACTTCCTCATTGACAACAAATATAAGTTGCTCTTACAAACTTGCCCAAGCACGCCCCTTCTTCTGTTATGGAATGGAGAAAGAATACCACCAAGTGTTGTGGCGAGAGATTAACCTACATTCTCCCACTTAATTATTAAGTGACACATTTTCACGTCCTGCAGTCCTCAAGCTTTATCAGCACTTATTTAAACATGTAGATGGGATGTGGTTGTAAACCTCCCACCTTTTTGATGAATGAAACTTTAAACACTTCTTTTTAAAAGCCATAAATAAGCAGAATGACTCACTGTGTGTTGTGGCTGACTACCACATTACTGATACTTTACAGCTTTTTTGTCATTTCCGTTCACAGCACTTGTCACACCACTGTGACTACATCATAAAGTTTCACAATGTTTTCCAAATATAGACATTAAGTGTCCAGTGATCTTTATGCAGCAGTTTGGAGGCTTGTTCCTCAGACCCAGTGTTGATTTTTTCTGTGTAAAACCAGATTCACACAGGAAATGACACATCTTTTACATTTGCTTTTTAGATTGAGCAAGATAAGAACTGCATTGATAAAATCGATAGCCCACATTGGTCAACTAAGATCATCAATGGAAACTACCAGGAAAAAAATGACCTAATTTCCAATCAGTAACTTGTGAGAGTCTGTTGTATGGAGTAGATATAAGATGGCTGGATTTGTGTAGCATGGGATGGAAAGCAGCTTCATTCATGCAAATCCTCGGAATAAAAATTTCATATCATAGAAGCCAAAACCACTAAACCCAAACAAGTGAACGATTGTCTCATAGTGACTACAGTGACTCAACCCAAAAAGTGAGAATCATCAGTTGTAAGTGGAAGACATTTAATCTTTAAAATGAAGCCAGAGATTAGTGTTGTTATGGTCAAATTCTTAACAGCATGAAAATCATAGCTCTATTACAATATGCTACTGACTTGACAGCGGTGAATCCATCAGCCAGAAGTGATGACTCTTGAGCAAACTGATCATGATGAAAGCCCAACTGAACAGGCTTTGAGATTTCCAAACCCAGGTGTACCAAAACGCTCATCAAGGCCACGCCATCCTCCCCCTATGAACAAGCACTTGGCGACAGCAGGAAGGAAAAACTCCCTTTTAACAGGAAGAACTCTCTGGCAGAACCAGGCTCAGGGAGGGGCAGCCATCTGCCATGACCAGTTGGGGGTGAGGGGAAAGAGAAGAAAGCAGAGAGAGACAGGACAAACGACAGACTACAGGAGAGAGAGCCAGAGCGTAATAATTATTAATTATTAAATACAGTAGTGGTGTATAAACACAGAGTGAAAAGAGATGAGTGAAGGAAAAAAAAGAAAAAGCTCAGTGCATCATGGGAAGCCCCTCAGGAGCCTAAGCATATCACAGCATAACTAAGGGATGGTTAAGGGTCACCTGATCCAGCTTTATCAAAAAGGAAAGTGTTAAGCCTAATCTTAAAAGTACAGAGAGTGTCTGTCTCCTGAATCCAAACTGGGAGCTGGTTCCACAGAAGAGGGGCCTGAAAGCTGAAGGCGCTGCCTCCCATTCTACTTTTAAATATCCTATGACCTACAGGTAAGCCTGCAGTTTGAGAGAGAAGTGCTCTATTGGGGTGATATGGTATACCATGCAATGTCATCTATAAAGCATCTGATTGGCCACGGCTTCATTTTTCAGAATGACAATGCTTAAATCACAAAGCAGTGAGTGACATCAGGGTGGCTATGTCCATCTTTTCAGTCCATGTACCAAATGTGGATTTTGTTTCTCCTCTAGACAGATGTATTGCTCTTGGCATCCAAATCATGTTTTAATATTTTTTGTTATTTTTGATAAATTTAAATTTAAATTTTTTGCAAATAGGTTGATACATCTGCTAAGGTGTTTGAGGGGTAAAGCCTTCCTCGGAGCAGAGCAGAGAGCTCCTGTTTGAATAATGTTTGATGAAAGCCTACAGTTGAGCTGTTTTCCAAAATGACTAGAGTCCCCTTTAAATGTGAAATGATGTTTTTGTGAGCTCCATATGGGTGTCTACAGAGCCATGAAATCTCTACTAAAACATAATTGATTTTGATTTCTTTTATGGTATTTGTTGAAGAGAAATACAGACTTTCGCCTTTGTTATAGCCAACCATGTGTGATTCACAAAAGGCAATTTCCCCAACAAATAGTTGGTATATAACCCTAATTTTGGGGGTGACATGGGTGCTGAAGAAGCGGTGTGGATCTGAGGAAAACCGGCATAACTGCTGACAAGCACAAAAACAAGTCAACAAAAAGAATAGATGAACAACATCGTGCTCCCATTCTTTGTGGAGCTCATACTTATCATTCAGACTATAGTATGTTCTGTCCACAAAAGCAATGTTTTAGGTCACTAAGCAGGACAATTTACACACTGAGCACTGCTTCCATTCCAAGGCTTGTATGGGACTTTAGAGGCTGACATAAAATTAACCAACAAGCCCTCATATTTGCTCCAGAACCAAAACATAATGCATATATATAAAAAGCTCCTTTATACACACACACACAGGCTGCTGCAGTCTATTTGTCTGCTCCTTTTAGTGTAAGACACCCTGGGGCGGTGGAGATTTGCTAAAGTAGAGATCCTGTATAGCTCCTCTATTGTTAATATCCCCCTAACAAGACACATTTAACTACACCGGCCTGCAGCAGTTAGATAACACACAATAGGAGCACTAAAGCCAACATTTCTTTGGCTCATACAAGGAGAAGCTCACTGATCTATGGACTGTTTTAGCTAGCATGTAGCAGATGCTTCAGTTATTAATTGCTTGGTTTTAATTTTATTTGCTTTTCCTCATCAATTTCATTAACAGGACTCAGAGAACATGAACAGCATTAACGCTGACAGTATGTTCTGTCGCAGGAGTTGATCCGAGAGGCATCAACTCCTGCCTGAAACAGTAGCCCTGTGATGCAGGGCTATTACTGTAAATCATACAGCAATTACAAATGAGGACAATCAGGCTCAATATCCCTGATTTCTGCTCAGTCTGGGTGTAGCCCAGAGAAAGTGTGGCTGCAGAGATGTAATCACAGAGGAAGGTTTCCTACTGGTGTGGCATACCTAATGTGCAGCTGTTCTCCAGCTCCTAATGAGTGCTGTCTGTTTCACTACGCATTCAGGGGTTTCATATCTTTGGGTGGGGAGGGGCATGGAAAGAATACAGATTACACACATTTATGACAAATAGAAAGAAAGACAATGGATGAGCAGCATATCAGTGTTCTGTGTCTTCACTCCTGCATTGCACAGCCCACAGAGCACTTCACACTTACTACTACTACTTACTACTACTGTTAGTAGAAGTAGTAGTAGCCCAGATAGCAAAGTGACTCCGGACTGGATCCACCCCGGATGCACCACAGACTCCGTAACGGATCAGAGTCCACTTGCACGGCAGAACGGATCTGGAACAGATCAGGATCGGACCCGATTCGGATCCGATCATTTCCCAGCTCATCCGGTCCGGATCCACTAATGTTAGGCTTGAGTGTCCTAAAAATCCCACTTTCCCTCTGATAAACAGTTTGATTAAATTCTAATAATGTATGAGACTTTATTCATTAAGTGTCGGAGTTCAATAATGACAGATCCACTTTAAACAATGCCGGCCAACAACAGCTAACAGCGGTAAAAACAGCGCTTACTGACAGAAAACTCACCTCAGTATCGCTGTGATCAGACTGACTCACTTACCTGTATTAGACTCTTACAGTTTTACAGCCTCCTTCAGAGTAAAACAGATGTGGACACCCTGCATACTGACAGCTGAGGTAAACAGTGGACTGACAGCTACACTCACTACAGATGAACAGTGCTGAGTTTTTTTTAAACAAAAATGTAAAATACCAAAAAATATTTAATTGACACATATCCATTTTTTATTCCTGATCTATTGCTAATGATATTATTCAAATATGTTAAAATATAGTGTGCAGAAATGTTTTTATACACAAACAGTAGTAGAAACATGCTGTTTTTAGGTAAATGTGAAATAGCACTGTAAAAGAAGTAAGTGGGTTTGTATTAATAGTAACTCTGCTCTGGCTGTCAGAGAGCCATCATCTATCAGTGAAGCTGATATTAGATCAGATAGAAATGCTCACACTGAACATTAAAGGTGCGGTTTGTTCTGGAAATCTTACAAAGCATTTTTAATCCACTTTAGCAGAAATAATGAAATGCTGTATAAAAAAATGAGGTAGTTACAGCCCATCAGTGTAATGTTTACTGAACAATTACTAAAAAAATTGAATGGTCAAACTGCTGCAAAAACAGTTTTTACTAATCTGAACCATTTTAACTTTAACAACATATTTCAAAACATTCAGACATCAGTTTTAAATATTAAGCTCAGATGAACAAAACTAAGGAAACCAGTCAGGTTGTCTAGAATGCATGTTTTGCAGTTTTATAACAAAGAACCAGTGTTTCTCACACAAATTTAAAGATTTAGGTATATGAATCCTTTTTTCTGTACCAGCTGACTTACCAGCATTGTTGCTGTAGTGACAGTCCTAAATCACTCAGCTGCAGTTGGACAGACTCTAACATCACCCTTTTGAACTTATAAACGGTCTTATTAGGTTATTTAAGAAAGCTTGTTTTCCTCTCATCACAATGGATCCACAGACATCCCACCA
>VUQS01077371.1:0-11106 GCA_015108495.1 Heterochromis multidens
GAAATTTAGACTTATGTCAAAGTTTTGGGTTATTATCTCAAAGTTTCAAGTTAAGTCCAAGTAAGTCAAAATTTCAAGATATTAGTCAAAATTGCGAGTTATATATATATATATATATATATATATATATATAAGCAAACTTATACTCACTGACAATATATGAACAAGCTAACATAATGTTGCTGTAACCCGACATTTACAAGTCAAGCAGAACATTTTGTACACCAGAGGTCCACTGTGCTCAGTCTGCAGATCAATTTTAGACTGAGAACTGGTCACAATTCAATAAACAAAAAGTACATCATATCATTTCCTTGTCATGATGACATGGGTCAGACATTACTAACTTATTGGAAACCTTGCGGTGTTTGTCAAACCAAAGGTCCGCAGCAATTATTGCAATTACTCATTTTTAAATGATTAAAATCTTCTGCCATTACATCCACAGTGTTTCAGGAGTCTTACATCCTAATTACATCATAATAGCCTGTGACATCACCAGCCCTGCTGCCCTACTGCCCTCTGAGGGGCTGAGCCACCTTGTAATCATATGAACGACCCCCTCGCTGTTATTGGTCCACTGTTAACATATTCCCAGTGACTTAAACGCTACTGGTGAAAAACACACGGTTATCCACACCCTCCTTGTTAATATTCAGTAGGTGTTGGTAGTTTTCTTTTTCAAATGCAGACAGACGGTACATAAATGAGCCTTAATGTAATGCTAGTTAAAGTGAGACTCTTGTTAACTCCATTAACTCTGGTGTAGCTGATGTTGACTAACCAACGCTGGAGCTGATAGGTTGAGGTGCACTGGTGTGTGTGTGTGTGTGTGTGTGTGTGTGTGTGTGTGTGTGTGTTTAGCTGCCTGCCGTCATCACAACAATTTAGACAGCCTGCAATTTATTGCTGCAAAGTTGGCATAAAAATGGCATCAATAGCAGCGGCGCATGAGCCAGGCATAAGCCCAGGCTCCGTACCGCTGGCTGATGCTCTAGTCCCGGCGAGTATATTTGCTCCAGACCGGGGAGGATGCAGCGACGACGCCGTGGATGAGTGTTTCGAGGATGGGGACGCGCTCAATGGCGAGCCCGAGGATCGTGGGATTGACTTTACTAGCAAGGTAACGCTAGGCCCTGACAGCGGTGCCACGCTAATGCTAGCCGCTGCTGTCAGTGAATGAATGAATGAACAAAAAAGAAAGTGCCTCTCGCCTATTGCCATGGAACTACCATTTTATAGCTATGGAGTATTCTTAAGCACCAGATATTACGCACGACTGATTTTCCGGACACTGAGCTGCTTTTGTTGACATTAAATAAAGCAGCTAGCAGGTGTTAGCAGCTCCAGTGGTGCTGGAGCGCGGCGCAGCAGGACCCAGCGCTAAAAGCAGCCGCACATAGAGGCACTTTGCGACATAAGTGAAACATGTCTCATCTGCTGCTGACCATGTGTGGTAACCCCAAAACAAAAACATACGGGCAGATGACAAACAATTAGATAATATGGTTGGTTTACCAGGGTACCAGCTAAAATACCTGACATATTTCTGCCTGTAATTTGTATATATAAAATATATTGTTGGCTGTAGCTGTATGTGCTGTAGAGCCACACTGATCTACGGAAAGTTGCTCTTAAGTACCGGAACTTATAGCATGAAAAAGAGAGTTTTTGACATGGTGTAATCCTGGATGTTTGAATGTAAAAGTGAAAGAAATCTTTTCTGTGCCCGCAGGTGTCAAACTGCACATTACAATGGTATTTGTTTTGTCTCGTAAACACATTGCACAGAGTTGCATCAGGGAGGCAGTCCCTTGTTGACTATTGGCTCCTGACAGTTTCAGTATGTCATCAACTGATATGCTAGTCTATGTAGTAACTTGTCAATAAACCAGTGCACTTCTTGCAGTGTACACTATTCATGCCTTTAACACAGTCTGTGTAGCTCTAACTGCATATCTTTTAGTATAAACTCTCATAGTAATATTACACTTGTAAACAGGAATTAAAGGGACAGCCATGTACTATAAGCCACTAAGTAAATTATGGTCCTAGTTGTATAAGTTTGCACTTGTATTCACACAGTGCATCTAGTTACTTGTAACTTGCGTTACTAGGTTAGTCTTTGTAAACTCCCCAGAGCAGTTTTTACTGTGGTACTGACTGGAGTAATAGAGGTTTTTGAGGTGCATATCATCAGGGATAACAGCACTGTGAGGTATGTCATGGGAAGAGAGGCAGCTGTGTTTGCATGTGGAGGCCACCTTTTGATCCTGCCATTCACTTCAGGTTTTACGTTTTCTTCTGGCTTACAGGGTATGAGAACTCTATGCAGTGAAAAGAAAATGTCCTGAATAAATAATATTGTTTGGTCCAGTTACTGCTTTTTTTTGTAAACAACCACACCTGATGCAATCCCTCCTGGGGACTGTTATTCACAGTCAGCTTGTTGAATGAAGGATATTCTTTGATTTAACATGAATTCCATGACATCCATGAAGCCAGTGATGATGGCAGCAGTGGTCAGTGTTCCTCTTTATGTTTTCTCTCTTCTCCTGTGTGGAACCCAATAGCTGGCACTTGTTAGTCCTAATGGAGAGCAGTATGACTCGCTACTTCGGCAGCTACGGGACAGGATGGAAGAGGGATGTGGAGAGACTATTTATGTGGTTGGAATGGGCTCAGGTGAGAAATATGAAAGCTCTTTTCTAAATTTCAAGGATACTGTAGTGTAAATATGACTCTATGTCTCTTTTCCACCTTTTCACCTATTCACTGTGGGTCAGTTTATAACACATCTCCTCCTATTCTGCTCCTGTGCAGATGGTGGTGACTGGGGTTTGGATGAGAAAGATATGGAGGCCTCAGTAGCCACAGTGCGCTCTATGTGTGAGCAGCTGGACGCTGACCTGATCCCTCTACGGGAGCGCAATGAGGCTGCTGGTTTGGTACGTGACTATCTGATACGGAGGCGTGTGGGTGAGCTGGACTTCCTGGAGGTCAGGTGAGCAGCCATGAAGTCAAGGTTACTTTTGAGTAGAAAGCTTCTCTCATGATACCAAAGTGTTCACTAAGTTTACAGAAGTGCATGTGTGTGGAGGACAAGGCAATAGCTACAGTAACCAGGATTCTTCACTTATGTTACGACAATATCATCGACGCTTACAAAGCGGTGTGCAGGCCCCCCACTGGGAAATCGGACCATAATGTTATCCAACTGCTTCCTAAATACAGACAGCTAATAAAAAAAGGGTAAAACCTACAATGAAAACTAGTTTGGAATGAAGAAAGTGAAGGAAGGTTAAGAGATCGTTTTGAATTAACAGACTGGAGTGTTTTCTTTGACACAATTAATGATCCACATGAGATGACTAATTGTATCATATATACAGTTCTGTGAGCAATCTGTGATCTCTACTGGGAAATTAACTGTGTTCCAGATAATAAGCCGTGGCTGACAAAAGAGCTTAAGATTTGTCTCAATGAGAGAACGATTGTATTTCTTAAAGGTGACACTGAAACCTTTTATGGTAAAAGAAGAGAACTCAGGTCTAAGATTAAGAAGGCAAAAAAGATTTTAAAAACAAGATAGAAGGTCAGTTTTGCACAGGGTCAGGCATGGGAGGGTCTCAGTAGGATGATGGAAAGGGCTGCTAAGGGTCAGGTGGTCTGCTTTTCAGTGGACTGCCTGTCCTTTTTTGTTATTAGCAAAATGGGTATAAAATTGTTTTGACACTGAAGACTTTAAAGAAAAGACCAGAACCGTAAAGGCTGATGTATCTCGGAGCCCTACAATTTATCTGTCCGAGGAAGTGGTTGCTAACCGTTTATCGAGAATTAAGCCACATAAGGCACCTCGGCCAGACTCTTTGTGTGGACCTCTTTTGAAAGTGTGTTCAGCACAGTTGAAGGGTGTCCTGACCAGACTGTTTCAATTTGATTAAATACACTAGCAAAACCCCACCCTATGGGCCTGGCAAAAGTCTGACTTGGTACAACTACAGTTGAGAATTTTAAAGAAAACATATTTCATTACTAACAATTTGGAACCATTAGAAATGCAATAGGAACTTATAAGAAAAGACAGAATGGCAACGGCCCCATCCTCTATGTAAAATCGTCAGCTATTTACGTTGATCTGTCTGTAAATCATAAGCCTAAATACCTTAATTACTACTAAATTACTACAAAATATGATTTTGAGCAGTGTTTAAAACTACACGTTTACACGGTCACTAAAAGAGGAAAGGGCACGACTTTCAACATTTTTGGTACAGGTCAGACACTTTAACCCTCACATTAGTATCAGTAATAGGGGCTTTTTATTTGGAAACACAGAAATTATGATGGAAATGGCTGAAGAGGCAAGGAAATACTGTACGTCAAAGGAATGAACGGCCACACCCGCCGTTCGCAGCGACTGCTTTGTGGCCTTTCATGTCGATCATGGTTTTTTGGACGTAGTATGCAAATTTCCGGAAAGATTCCCCTTCTCTCTGCCATCTGTTGTGACCGTCTTTCATCCTCACTTAATGGTGTAGAATGGTAAAGGTGCTCCAGATAGGAAATAAAAACTTAAACCCTCTGGTGACGTGTAACATTCATATGAACTTGCAAACGTTACGTTGTATTTATGTGTAAAAACAGTGTACATTCACGAGCCGGCCTCCATCACGCAGTTTCTATATACAAATACACAGGAAAAGAAACTGTCATTTTTATTTGAAGTAAATATTTTAATCAATCACCATATAGATGTTACAAATGCTGGTACCCTAGGTAGTTTATAGGCTAAGTTTCATGAAGATTGAACCAGTCATCTAAGAGGAGTTCGGGAACAGACATACAGACTTCCCAAAAGGCCAGGTTACAAAGCCCTTAGTGATCTTCGTCCAGTGGCTTTGACCTCTGTACTGGCTAAATGTATGGAGCGAGTGGTTAGAAAACATCTCACCTCAGCTGTAGTGGATCAGCTGGACCCTATGCAATTCACATACAAGCCACAAAGCACAGAAGATGCAACATTGATTCTAGTTAATACAGTTGCACGTCACTTACAGCAAACAGATGCTCAGGTTAGGATTTTATTTCTCAACCTGACTTCAGCCTTTAATACAATGAGGACACACATTTTATTGCAACAACTAATTAATATGAGGGTAACTCCAGGACTGATTCACTGGATTAGATATTTTGTAACTTATCGTTCACAGAAAGTCTGTATTAATCATGCTTTATCTGATGAAATAATTGTTAATACAGGGGCCCCGCAAAGGTGTGTTTTATCACCATTGTTATTTTCCCTTTATATAAATGACATACAGCTACAGGATAGGAATGTGAAAATGTTAAAACATGCTGATGATATGGCTTTTGTTGTTCCCCTTCGTAGGAATTCTAACCCTGATTATTTTGCTCAGGTACGTTAGGTTGGAGCAGTGGTGTAAAGCCCCATAACAGATCTTTCACTTTCTGGTCAGTCTGTGGAAGTCGTTAATAACTTCAAGTATCTGGGAACACATGTTGATGACAAGATGAATTTTACGGATAATGTCACGGATAGTCAGACTGTTTCTTACTAGGAAGTTAATAGGCTTTGGAGTTAGCCAAAATGTTTTGGAAAGAGTATATGTCAGCTTGATTGAAAGCATCCTTACACTGCTGGAAAAATCACTGGGTGACACGAAACCTCATTAGATAAGTTGTATCACACTGTCGTTTTAAGGACCTAGAACCCTCTCTGTATTCTGATTTTGAACTAATGCCCTCAGGATGATATTATAGGATGCCTCTAGTTTGTAAAAAGGTGTATAAGGCATCATTTATGTCAAACTGAATAGTAAGATGCTATGATTTGTTTCCATAATTTTACTGAAGTTTCGTGTGTGTATATGTATGAATGTGTGCTGATTATTATCAGTTTTTATTATGAATTGATTTGTGACTTGGTGAACCAAAGATAGTTTTCCACTAATTTGGACAGTAAAGTTATTCTATTCTGTTCTATTTCTAAACATATTTTTATGTGCAACATATTGGGTCATCTGGAGCATCCACGGCTCTTTTTTTTCACTTTAGATGGTACTCTTGTGTCCCTCAGGGTTGCAGTGGTGGGGAATGTGGATGCTGGTAAAAGTACTCTGCTGGGAGTATTAACACACGGTGAGCTGGACAACGGCAGGGGCTTTGCCCGCCAGAAACTGTTCAGACACAAGCATGAGATGGAGAGTGGCAGGACCAGCAGTGTGGGAAATGATATCCTGGGGTTTGACCAAGAGGGACAGGTGAGAGTGTATGCTCAGTGCTTTACTTCTAAAAGAAGTGTAATTCTAAAAATTAAACATAAATGTTTTTAATGAACCACGAGGTGCTGAAATGTGTTGACTTCCTGGATGAAATGTTAAAATTAGTGGGAGAAGTGAAGCAGGTGTAGCTCGATGAGAGGCGAAAGTTAACAGTAATATGGAGGACATATAGAAAATGGTCATATAAGATGAGCCCAAAATTTGAAACACTGTTCTGCACCAGCACACAGTAGGTTTACATAGGATTTATGGTATGGTACTTGTCTCCCAGGTGGTGAACAAACCAGACAGTCATGGAGGAAGCCTGGACTGGACCAAAATCTGCGAGAAGTCCTCTAAGGTCATTACCTTCATAGACTTGGCCGGCCATGAGAAATACCTCAAGACCACAGTGTTTGGGATGACCGGACACCTTCCAGACTTCTGCATGCTCATGGTCAGAAAGGGGGAGGGGGAGGGTAGATGGTGTGTGTATTTGTGTGTGCCTGTGTACAATATCCATGATGTCACAAAAATCTTTGTTTTTTTCATGTAAGTGTAGCAATAATATTCACTTTCCCTTTTTTTCCAGGTGGGCAGTAATGCAGGTATCGTAGGAATGACCAAAGAGCACCTGGGCCTGGCTTTAGCTCTGAATGTGCCTGTGTTTGTAGTGGTAACCAAGATAGACATGTGCCCAGCCAACATCTTGCAAGGTAAGCCTTGTGGAGTCTTACTCCCTTGACTATATTTCTTTGTTATACAAAATATACATCAGACGTTGTGTTGATGTGTTGGCTAATATCCATTTACATGCAGTTTGTCTGCATTTTTACAAATTCAAAAAAATAATAACTAAATAAATTTTGTGGTCTTGCTTTCTTTCTAACAGAGACCTTAAAGCTGCTGCAGAGGCTACTGAAGTCCCCAGGCTGTAGGAAAATTCCTGTTCTGGTACAGAACAAAGACGATGTCATAGTCACAGCTTCAAACTTCAGTTCAGAGAGGTACTGGGTCTGTTTTGGCGAGATTCAGAATTAGAAAGAAAATGCTTCAGTGTAACACATCTGTGTGTGTGTGTGTGTGTGTTGTGTTGCCCCAGGATGTGCCCCATCTTTCAGATCTCCAATGTGACCGGAGAGAACATGGACCTGCTTAAGATGTTTCTCAACTTGCTTTCCTCCAGGACATCCTACCGGGACGATCAGCCCGCAGAGTTTCAAATAGACGATACCTACTCCGTACCGGTACTCTGAACACTGATAGACTCCTCTCCCTAATGTATTTTCATGTAAATCATGTAAATTTAATGCAAAAAAAAACAAAAAACTGGTCATGTTTTGTTTATGTCATAGGGTGTGGGAACTGTAGTATCAGGAACTACTTTACGTGGGCTCATACGCCTGAATGACACCATGCTGCTGGGGCCAGATCCTCTAGGGAGCTTCATCCCCATTGCTGTCAAATCAATACACCGCAAGAGAATGCCTGTGAAGGAGGTCAGAGGTGGCCAGACTGCGTCATTTGCTCTCAAAAAGGTAGAGAAAAAAAATCATCCACAGTACCATCTAGTGGACATGCTTGGCATTGCATAGGTTAAATTTTAGCGTTTGTGTATGAATTGTAGTAATTGGTTTGTTTTGAGGTAACCTTTTGTATTTATAAGGTCTTATTGCTGGTCTTGAAAAGTGTTAAACATCATATTTATCTTGATAATAGAAGAGCAGTAAAATGATAATGTGTTGAATCATATGCTTCTTTCCAAAGATCAAGCGCTCGTCCATAAGGAAAGGCATGGTAATGGTGTCCCCGAGGTTAAACCCACAGGCAACTTGGGAGTTTGAGGCTGAGATCCTGGTGCTGCATCATCCCACCACGATATCCCCCAGATACCAGGCCATGGGTGGGTAGTAGTGACACAGAAGGGCATGTGTTGTGAATATGTTCTGTGTATAGTGCATCTGGAAAGTATTCACAGCGCTTCACTTGTTCCACATTTTGTCATGTTACAGCCTTATTCCAAAATGGATTAAATTCATTTTTCACCTCAAAATTCTACACACAATACCCCATAATGACAAAGTGAAAAAACTTTGCTTGAAATTCTTGCAAATTTATTACAAATAAAAAACCAAAATAACAAGTGAAGTGCTGTGAATACTTTCTGGATGCACTGTAGAGTCTCCTTAAGTCAAAAGGCAGGACATTTGAGCAAAGATTTATAACCAAGTTTCTAAATGGCATTGAATATTTATATGTAAATTGTTATGGGATTGAAATGGTCATATTGCAACCACAATATGCATTCTCCTTTACCTATATTTTCCTCTCCTTATCCAACACTCAGTCCACTGTGGAAGCATTAGGCAGACCGCCACCATCTTGTCCATGAACAGAGACTGCTTACGAACAGGGGACAAGGCTTCAGTCCATTTCCGTTTCATCAAGACCCCCGAGTACCTGCACTGTGACCAGAGGCTGGTGTTCAGGGAGGGGCGCACCAAGGCTGTAGGAACCATCACTAAGGTAGCAAAGTCTTCTGGAAGTTGAAGGTTTACACTGAGATATTGTTAAAGTGGTCTGCCTCATTGTGTGCAAAGATGATCTTGAGCCAGGTCCTAAAGCTGGAAAAAATATTGATATGGCTTAGCAATGTAACTGCTCTTCCTGCTGTGTGCTATGTAACACTCCATCCAGGCATGACTCAGATGTAGATAGTTTGCTCCCAGATAGATCTTTGAGGCTCACGTGTTGGCTTATATCATTTCCAGCTTTTGCAATCCACCAATAATATGCCATCAAACTCAAAACCTCCACAAATTAAAATGCAGTCTACAAAAAAGGCGCCGCTTCGAAAAGAGGACGGCACCGTGGCGGCCGGTGACGATGTGGGAACAGCAGCGCAGCCAGCAGGCTCCAGCACAACACAACCGGTGAGTTATAAGTCATTAAAAATACTGATGTACTAATGTACTGTACAAATACTGCGTGTGCACAGGTAGTGCTGTTCCTACGTTTCTTCAGATTCTGATTACTTACCCTGATGTTGCTGTTCCATGCTATTTCTCTAACTTCTGTTTCCTCCTCCCCTTTTTTCCCATGCAACACCTTGTCTGTCAATAAACTTGTCATATTTCATCCTAAATTCAAACTCATCCACATCACTCCTTTACACTCTCTCCATCTCCTTTGCTTTCGTGGCTGGCTCTCTAAGGGAGAGGGAGATGATGACCCTCAAATAAAGGAGGGCAACAAAGAGAACAAGGTAAACTGTGTTGACAATAAACAAGAACAACAGTGAAGCTGAATTGTGGAGACTGGCATTATGGACTCCATTACTATATGAAGACTTCTGGTCTATGCATTTGTTGTTGTTTTGGCTCTTCAAATGTGATGCCTTATTGAGCATTTTGGTTCTCTTTGTGTTACAGCCAAAGTCTGGAGGTGGTGGAAGGAGAAGGGGTGGCCAGAGGCACAAAGGAAAAGGCCAGAACAGCAGCACCAACTCCACAGCAACACCTTCCTCATCAGGGATAGGGAGCTGCTGAAAAGCCCACATGTCCCATTTCAAACCTCCTTCTCTATCACTCCACCAAGTGTCTTCATTCCACAAACCATGAAGGAAACAGATGTTTGGAGCAAGACACTCTCCTCAGTCTTAATACTCCTTGCCTTTTTTTTACACCAGGTCCTATGTTTTTTTTGTTTTTTTTTTAAAGGGAACACAGATGGGTGTGTCTCACACTAAAAGCAAACACTTCTTAAGCATTTAATATCAGCTGCCTTTACCATTTTGAATGGCTTGGGTGATTGAAAGCAGTGTGGTTTTTGAGGTTAACCTCACTCAGGATGATGAATATATTTAATTTTATCCATATTTTATGTGTGTCTGAAATCAGTCCTCTGACTCAGTTTTAGGGGCAGGGAGGAAGGATAAACCCAAGACAAGTGTTCGATACCTTATATATATATAAGAGCAGCTATTAGTGACACTCACCCATGAAGTCCCTGTGTATTTGCAGTGATAAACAGTTGTACTATTTATACTGCATAAATTACCTATTAGTTCTGCTGATTGGAAGGATGTACAAAATGTATGCAAATTACAAATGAATGTAGCAGAGTTCACACAGTGATTTACAATTCTAGCTATATGGAAAATATAAGCTGTTTTGTTTTATAATTATTTATTTGACTTGCAGAACATTTACTCTTGGATGGTCTTAATCTTTTGAGATAAGCTCACTTGCGCACCTAGATTCAGTAGTATGTGTCATTCTTCCATTATCAGCCTATATACAAACCTTATAATAGTGTTAGTATAAATACAGCACAGTTTCTCACTTCAGCAGCTGCTAATGATTGTAAGACTTGCCGTACTTGCAGTGCTACCTGTAACTCATATCCCATGCGTTATGGCCTGTTGCTGTAGACATATTGTGACATTTTAAACACCTTGCTACAAGAAAAGGACCATTAATAAACACAATTTACTGAACTTTTCAACAGTACTGGTTATTGTTTCCATATTTTCCATATTAGATAAATAAAATTCTAACACTATTTACAGTACTGTCCAAAAGGCCTGATCCAACCCTCATTTCTTTTTTATTTTGCTAGGAAAATGGGAAATAGGTGCAGCAGTTTATTTAAACATGTGCAAGCATAAATGGAAATTTAGTATATAAGACAAAAACAGTTTGTACAATTCTAACAAGCTTGAAAGTCAATATTTGGTATGACCACCTTTATTCTTCAACATAGCCTGAACTCTCTTAGGCAGCTTTCTTCTAATTTCTTTAAGTAGTCTTCAGGAATAGTT